>SJYT01063596.1:454895-503037 GCA_006410635.1 Cephalophus harveyi
CCTTGGACTGCAAGGAGATCCAACCAGTCCATTCTGAAGGAGATCAACCCTGGGATTTCTTTGGAAGGAATGATGCTAAAGCTGAAACTCCAGTACTTTGGCCACCTCATGCGAAGAGTTGACTCATTGGAAAAGACTTTGATGCTGGGAGGGATTGGGGGGCAGGAGGAGAAGGAGATGACCGAGGATGAGATGGCTGGATGGCATCACTGACTGGATGGACGTGAGTCTGAGTGAACTCCAGGAGTTGGTGATGGACAGGGAGGCCTGGAGTGCTGCGATTCATGGGGTCGCAAAGAGTCGGACACGACTGAGCGACTGAACTGAGGCATTTCTTACTGAATTTGTTCTTATTTGAACCCAAGGTGTACCTTGGGTTCAATATAATGTATTGACTTGGATTAGAAACTCAAATTAGATGTTATGGAACATTATCTATTCATTAACAATCCAACTGCTCATTTTCCTTGCTGCAAAGACTCATCCACCCCCAGACTTAAAATAAAATTTAAAATTAAAAAAAAAAAACTATTCAATTCATTTTTTTCAGTTAAAGTATCTCTCTTTACTGATATGTGCAAGAGGCTTAGGGCTTCCCTGGTAACTCGGTGGTAAAGAATCTGCCTACGAATGCAGGAGACATGGGTTCAATCCCTGGGTCTGAAAGGTCCCCTCGAGAAGGAAATGGCAGCCCACTCTAGTATTTTTGCCTGAAATATCCCATGAACAGAGGAGCTTGGCTGCCTATAGTCCATAGGGTTGCAAAAGAGTTGGACACGACTTAGCTGCTAAACAACGATACTGTCATAAAATCTGATTGTGCATTGTACAATTCTGCACCACTACAGGTGAAACATTTAATTAAATGGATGACAGAAAAAGCAGATTGAAGGAAAAATAAGATCTGCTACAGATAAATTAATTTTTTTTTCCTGTGGATGTCTTGGGCTGCACCCTGTAGACCTACAAATCCTATAACTGCCCATCCTCAACACTGAAGGACCTGAAGACAATAACAGAGACATCAGTGATTTATTTTGATAATTGATCTTAAATGTCCTAGCCAAGTGGGTTCTGGAGAGGCACCCAGATGTGGATGACAGACAGCAGGCAGGACAGGGCTTGCAGCAATCTTCACTAAGGTGGCAGAATGGGGTTGGGAGTGTTGCCAGTTACAGGGGGAATTGACTCCTTCTTTGACTTATCAGTTATCAGGGAAACTATCACAAAGTACCTAAGTCGTGGTTAGTGTTAGTTGCTCAGTTGGTCTGACTCTTTGTGACACCAACCCAGTGGAGTCTAGCTGGGGCTGGGGAGCAAGCCCCTAGGCAGGTACTGATTAGGCTTTAAGATTAAGTGCTGTGCTTAGTCGCTCAGTCATGTCAGACTCTTTGCAACCCCATAGACTATAGCCTGCCAGGCTCCACTGTCCTTGGGGATTCTCCAAACAATAATACTGGAGTGGGTTGCCATGCCCTCCTCCAGGGGATCTCCCCAACCCAGGGATCGAACCCAGGTTTCTCACAATACAGGCAGATTCTTTACCATCTGAGCCACCAGGAAAGCTCAAGAATATTGAAGTATTGAAGCTGAAGAGTATTGAAGCCTATCCCTTATCCAGTGTATCTTCCTGAACCAGGAACCAAACCAGGGTCTCCTGCATTGCAGGCAGATTCTTTACCAGCTGAGCTATCAGGGAAGCCATTTCAGATTAAGAAGCCAGGTCAATCATTGAGTAGGTTGTAGATTGAGACTAGTAGGGCAGGGGCTGTACTGAGAACAAGAAAGCAACCTATCTTGAGTTGCCTGACCATACAATCAGGTAAAAGTATAGAACATGGAATGCCTTAAAAAACAATAATGATGAAAACAAAATACAGTTTTCATTTATGAAGGACTATAAAGTCATTCAACTAATAAATACCCGTACACACACAATATGTATATGGTATAATTTTTTTTTTTTCCAATTGAAACATTGTTTTGAGATACTTTTTTTTTTTATTTAACAAGACATCTGTTTTCGGTCTAATCTGTTTGTATATCTATATTTTTCATAGGATTTCATATTATGAGTGTAACATAATTTAGCTCTTTATTAGTCATATTTAAGAGTTTCTGTCAGAGTTTGAAATATTATGTTTAAGCAACAAAATGACCTTGTTTTAGTCCCAACATTTATTTTTTTCTCATATATTATTCTCACATGGGGTTTCCTTTGTCTGGATATTTCTTCTCTTCCCCACATACCCCACTTTCTCTTTTCACATATCAGATGAAATGTTACTTCCTTAGGGGATATTTATATGACCTCACAGACTAGGATTCATCCTTTTTTTTTCCACCCTCAGTCCTAACCCCTACCATACTGCTAGCTATCCTTGAAATGTTAGCCTAAATGTAACTAATTCAGTAGTAGTCACCATAGTATACCTTAGTATAAAAATTCTACTATCAGGCTCTCATAGCATCCTGTATTTATTTCCATTCTACTTTCACAGTTTATATCTAACCATCTGTGTAAATGTTAATTATTTTTCTCTTTCTTACTAATCTCTAATCTTCAGGAAGGCATGTGTTTAGATCTATTTTGCTTATTGCTTCATTCCAAGTGCATAGTATCATTCCTGACATATTGTAGGTGAAACTAATATTCAATGAATGAATGAGTAATGCTAAGGATATTATTGAAAATCTACATCTGCTTCCATTTGAAGGATTGCTACAAAATATATTCTGTTTCCATTTTCTGGGGGATTCCTGCAGAATGTAGTCCTAGACAAAGAATTGTTAACTGAAAGAGTCTGTGCATTTAAATTTTGACTGAAAATGCCAAATTTCCTAAAGAATTATGTGTTATACACAGTAACTGTAGACCAGGAATTTAACCTGGACCCACTGTGTTGGGATCCTGGAGTCTTTAGCCACTGGACCATGAAGGAAATCCCTATTGTTCTGTTTTCTAGTATGTCATTTCCTCATATTTTTTTTCCACTTGTCAAACTTCTAGTTACTATTCCTCTACACTCAGTTTAGATATCACCGTACTTTGTTATAATTCTCCTTCTCTGTAGTCCCTAATAATATGTGATTATATTCCTAGTCCCAGTTTCTAAATCATATAAAAGATTGCTATTTATATCATTATCTCCCTCAAATGTTGTTATAAAGAGCCTGATAGCTAGTGTGAATGTTGACAAGCACCTTTTTATGAAACTGAAATAGCATGAATTACAAAGGAGACATACATGTGACCATAAGTTAAAATCAGTGAAGAACTCTCCCTCTTCATTTTTCGTACTGATCATTTGAAAATTAAAATGAAAGTGTAATGAAAATGTTAATTTCTTTGTTTGTCTGGATCTTTGTGACTCTGTGGACTGTAGTCCACCAGGTTCCTCTGTCCATGGAATTCTCCAGTCAAGAATACTGGAGTGAATTGTCATACTTCCTCCAGGGGATCTTCCTGACCCAGGGATTGAACCCAGTCTCCCGCATTACAGACAGATTCTTTAACATCTGAGCCACCAAATCATACAAAAGATTACTGTTTATATCATTGTCTCCCTCAAATGTTCTTGTAATGAGCCTGATATCTAGTATGAATATTGACATATGCACTTTTGTGGAACTGAACTAGCATGAAATACAAAGGAAATGTACAGGTGAACATGACTTGAAATCAATAAAAATCTCTTATCTGTTCATTATTTGTATTGAGAATTTAAGGCAATTTAATAGCTATAACTCATTCTAGATAGTAAAATTTTATTTTCTCATAGTTCTGGAGACTTGAAGTCCAAGAGCAAATTGCAGACAGAGTTGGTTTCTGGTGAGCCTTCTCTCCTTAACATACAGGTGGCTTGTTTCTCTCTCTGTCCTTATACTGCCTTTTCTCTATGAACAGATACTTCTCATTTCCCATACTTTTCTTGTAAGAACACTAGTCCTGTTGGATTAGGGCCCCACCCATACTACCTCGTTTCAACTTAATTATCTCTTTGAAGACAATACCCCATTATAGCCACATTTTGAGATGTCTCATGTTAGAGCTTTAACATACAAATCATAAAGAAGGACACAATTCAGCCCATAAGAATCAGGGAACTGGTTTATAGCTGAAGTTGTTAACGTGGGTCTAGAATACTTGTTAGAAAGGTGACAAATGACAGTGACAAAGAAAGGGAGATGAGGCAGGCTTGTTGAAGACAGTTACTTACTTCATGTTGATGGCAGACAAAACTCTCCTTGGATTCCCTGGAATATTTATGAGTTATAAAGAGAGAAGTTAATAAGTTACATAAAGCCTAAAACTAAAGACTAAGACTTTTGGAAATGTGTATGTATATATATATATATATATATATATATATATATGCATCCTTATAAATGTTAAATTAAAAATAAATATCCACACTATGGAACAAGTTAATAAGGAAAGTAAATTGACTATGTAAACTCAGTGTCTCCATAAAAGCAATGTAATAAAATAAGACATAAAGTTATTTTTTTCTAAGGTTAATACTTAGAAAACAATCTAAGCTGTAATCTTGTGAAAAATGTTTCCAACTTTATTTCCAAAAGCATGTGTAAATGTGAAAGTGTGACAAATTCACTTATATAAAAAATACAAATACCTCATATTTTTCTCTTATTTACACAAATTAATGGACTAAAGAAGTTTGTGTACTTTTAAAATAAAGATTCTAGGCAATGGGTGATGGATTTTTAACAGTCCTCTCCAAGTAGTGACAGAGTTTGACATATGAAGCCTATTTGTCTTCATTATCTGAAAGCTGGAAGAATAGAAATTGAATTTAGACAAATGAGTTGAACTTGCCAACAGACATATGTTGAGAGGCACTGTGTGCCTTCATGAATTTGAAATGAAAATAAGTGGTTTATTAATAAAGTAAGCCTTTCCTGAGGAACTCGAAGTCAATATAACCTATTCTCTGACCATCCTCCCACTTCTGAACTGAAGTTTGCTAATCCCTTTCTTTACTTCATATATGAGAAAATATATTTATTCTCCTTTATGATAGTCTTAGCTGACACTCATAGGCATATCATTTTATGTAAACATATCTATAATACTTATTAATGGACTCTTCTAACTGACTATTATTATCTTTTAATATTTTCATTGTCCAAATGTCATAGTGTATAAAAGTGAAAATTATGTAGCAAAAACAAGAACAGAGGCAAGCTAATAGAAAATAAATGTGGAAATTTTATATTCAAAATTCTAAAAATTTTACTTTATGGATCCAAGTTAGTGTTGGAATCATAATGCAAGAGAAATGTAGGAAAAAAAATGTATGTAGTTTACTATGAAACTGTGCATAATATTAAAAGCCCCAGTAGAATTATGGACAATGGAAACTGGAATGAGGTAGGTCAAGATGTCTTTATGTTTTCTCTTCTATGACTATTCCAAAGAAGTGGAAGATTAAAAATGAAAAGTGAAGGAACAGGGTGTGTGAAACAGAAATGGGAAAGTAAGCGAGTAGAGAGGAGGAAAAAAGGAAAGACCAAAGAGGAAGAAATATATGGTGGCTTCATAGCAGAAGTGCATATCTGAGGTTATTGATATTTCTCCCAGCAATCTTGATTCCAGCTTGTGCTTCTTCCAGCCCAGCGTTTCTCATGATGTACTCTGCATATAAGTTAAATAAGCAGGGTGACAATATACAGCCTTGACGTACTGTTTTCCTATTTAGAACCAGTCTGTTGTTCCATGTCCAGTTCTAGCTGTTGCTTCCTGGCCTGCATACAGATTTCTCAAGAAGCAGGTCAGGTGGTCTGGTATTCCCATCTCTTTCAGAATTTTCCACAGTTTATTGTGATCCACAGAGTCAAAGGCTTTGGCATAGTCAATAAAGCAGAAGTAGATGTTTTTCTGGAACTCTCTTGCTTTTTCCATGATCCAGCAGATGTTGGCAATTTGATCTCTTGTTCCTCTGCCTTTCTAAAACCAGCTTGAACATCAGGGAGTTCACAGTTCACCTATTGCTGAAGCCTGGCTTGGAGAATTTTGAGCATTAGTATGTGAAAATTATGGAGCTCCTTTGATATAAGGAGCTGTTAATGAACATTAGAGAATTTGAGATATTTGAAAACTTCCTGAGAGACAGACAAAAGAAAAAAATATATGCTTTATGTTGTTGCTAAATAAGAAATACAAATTTTTCATTTGTGGAAAGCATCTATGACTCCCATAATTTTTAACTCTGAGAACAAATGGAGAAGAATGTGTTAAGTTTTTTTTTTTTTTTTTGTCTTTCTTACCGACTGCTGATTGTTTTCTTCTTGATAACTACTTCTAAAATCATCTAATGGTCCTCTAGTAAGATATTTCTTCAGGATGAATCTACACAATCCACGTGGAAGCCAAAACTTGTCTCAACCTGAATAATACTTTTCAATGTTACTGTCATAGTACCAGGAAAATTTAAGATTAAATGAAAACAAGACTGAAAAATATGCTTTGCAATCGAACAAAAGAATTAGATGACACCAAGTGTCGGATAAAAGGGAGAAGAGCATTTTGGCTATTCCATGGTCAGAGAATTCAACATCCAGATATTTGGATCATATTGTATTGATCAATAATCAGTACGGAAAGCATAGGTTTGTTTTTTGAAAGTTTCCATGTTTTTATGAAGCAGATGAACTGTCAGGAGGGTGACCTACTTTTTGGTTGTTTGTTCATGATAAATAATTTGCTGTAGTGTTTTAAAAACATGAACAATTTAAATTTAAAGTAGACTCACTGATTTAAAGTTCCCCAACATCCCAATTAATCGTATACCAGCATCACTGTACCTGACTTATCTGTGATAATCTGCTACAGGCTAAGTTGTTTCAGTCATGTCCAACTCTTTCTAACCCTATGGACTGTAGCCCAGAAAAGTGAAAATATACTTTAACTTTCAAATTGTCCAGATCAGCTTTGTCTTTAATTATCATCATCAAAATTTTTCTTTAGTTTGCTTTAAAAAGAATATATTTTCTTCTTTGATACAAATACAAATTTTGAAAAATATATAATTATCATGGAAACATATGAAATGTTTATTGATATGATGTTACCAATAGCTAAATTGTAAAAAAAAAAATAATTTTATAAGAAATAAGTAAAAGCACTATTTAAGTGAAAAAAATTAAAGAATATGTATCATTTTTCAGTAGTCTCCAGTTCAGTTCAGTCTCTCAGTTGTGTCTGACTTTTTGCGACCCCATGAATAGCAGCATGCCAGGCCTCCCTGTCCATCACCACTTCTGGAGTTTACCCAAACTCATGTGCATTGAGTCAGTGATGGCATCCAGCCAGCTCATCCTCTGTCATCCCCTTCTCTTCCTTCCCCTAATCCCTCCCAGCATCAGGGTTTCAGTAGTCTAGACATTAATTAATAATGACTCAGTGACATAGCAAATGTCTTACTGCCTCTCAAACTTTTTAAAATATGTATATAACAAGATGCCCTGAGTTTAAACTAATTTCCATAAATATTTTTACCATGGCAGATTTGATGCTGCTAACTTGACATCCTTAAAAACTGAGTTGGAAAGAGTTGTGCATAATTGGCTCCAGTGAGCTAGTACGAGCTGGCTCCACTGCATCACCACCTACATCTCAGTAATCTTTAGAAGGCACACCAAAAATTGCAAATAATAAAAGTTAAATAAATGCTCATTAAGTCAAGCAAAATACTGTGGTTTCAAAATTATGCTGCTTAATTACAATTACAGGTTTCAAAATTGATCAATTATGTAAATAACTCATTCTAATCTAATACTTCCTCCAATATAATCACTTTATGTTTTGGTTAGTAAAACTCAATGCTTGCCAGTCTCCTTGAAGGAGTCTCTATTTTGCCTAAATGAACTGTTTTTAGTTTCGCAGTTTATTTTTTCTTTCTCAACTTTACATCAATCTATCTAAATAATCTGAGTAGGTACACTTTTATTGTGGTTTTTATTGATTGTCAATGTTTACAGATATTCCTAGTGTATATTAAATCTGTTTGCAATATATACTTAATATATACCTATAGGAATTCTATGTTAATATCTGTATAGCTATGTATACAGATGTATGCTGTACTATGCTCAGTTATATCCAACTCTTTATGACCCCATGGATTGTCTTCTTACAGGCTCTTCTGTCCATGGAATTTTCCAGGCAAGAATACTGAAGTGGATTGCCATTTACTACTCCAATACAAATGTTTATATCTGTGTTTATTTATTCCCATATCAGTATCCATAAAATCTGTCACTTCTTCCACTTTTTCCCCATCTATTTGGCATGAGATTATGAGGCCAGAAGCCTTGATCTTAGATGTTTTTGATGTTGAGTTCAAGCCATTTTTCACTCTCCTCTTTCACCCTCATCAAGAGGCTCTTTAGATCCTCTTCACTTCCTGCCATTAGAGTGATATCATCTGCATATCTCAGGTTGTTGATATTTCTTCCAATACTCTTGATTCCAGTTTGTGATTCTTCTAGCCTGACATTTTGTATGATGTATTCTGCATATAAGTTAAATAAGCAGGTTGACAATATACAGCCTTGTTGTACTCTTTTCCCAAATTTGAACCAGTCAGTTATTTTATGTCTGGCTCTAATTGTCAGTTCTTGTCCTACATATAGGTTTCTCAGGAGACAGGCAAGGGGGTCCAGTACTCCCATCTCATTAGGAATTTTCCACACTTTGTTGTGATCTACAGAGTCAAAGGCTTTAACATAGTCAATGAAGCAGAAGTCGATGTTTTTGGAGGGGATTATCTTGCTGTTTCTATGATCTAACGAATGTTGGCAATTTGATCTCTGGTTCCTCTGCCTCTTGAAAACCCACTTTGTACATCTGGAAGTTCTCAGTTCATGTACTGCTGAATCCTCATTTGAAAGATTTTGAGCATAACCTTGCTAGCACATTAAATGAGCACAATTGTATGGCACTTTGAACATTATTTGGCAAAGCCACTTCATGAATCACAGCCTTGTCATGGTGAAGGGGTTTGCCTAATTCAGTGAAGCTATGAACCATGCCATGAAGGGCCACCCAAGATGGATGGGTCATAGTAAAGAATTCTGACAAAATGTGGTTCACTGGAAAAGGGAATGACAATGTACTCCAGTATTCCTACCTTGAGAGCTTCATGAGCACTATGAAAATGCAAAATGATATTACACCAGAAGATGAACCCCTTAGATTATAAGGTATCTAATATACTACTGGGGGAGAGAGGAGGACAATTACTAGGTATAATTAATAGCTCCAAAATGTATGACTGGCTGGGCCAAAGCAGAAACAATACTCAGTTGCAGATGTGTCTGGTGCTGAAAGTAAAGTTCAATGCCATAAAGAACAATATTGCATAGGAACCTGGAATAGGTTCCATCAGTAAAAGTAAATGGGGTTCCATCAGTAAAAGTAAATGGGGTGTGGTCAAGCAGGAAATGGCAATATTGAACACTGACATCTTTAGGAATTAGTGAACCAAAATGGACAGAAGTGGGCAAATTTAATTCAGATGACCATTATGCCTAATACTGTGGGCAAGAATTCCTTAGAAAAGATGGAGTAGCCTTCATAGTCAACAGAAGAGCCTGAAATGCAGTACTTGGATGTAGCCTCAAAAATGACAGAATGGTCTTGGTTCTCTTCCAGGGCAAAAATTCAGTATCACAGTAATCCAAGACTAGGTCCCAACTATTAATGGCAAAGAAGCTGAAGTTGACCAGTTCTATGAAGACCTACAGCACCTTCTAGAACTAACATCAAAAAAAGATGTCCTGGGAGCGGTCCTAAGATGGCGGAGGAATAGGACGGGGAGATCACTCTCTCCCTCACAATTTCATCAAAAGAACATTTCAACGCTGAGTAAATTCCACAAAACAACGTCTGAATGCTGGCAGAGGACATCAGACACCCAGAAAAGCAGATCATTGGCTTCAAAAACAGGTAGGGAAAAATATAAAAGATGAAAAAAGAGGCAAAGGAGGTAGGGAGGGAGCTCCGTCCCGGGAAGGAAATCCCGTCGCGGGAAGAGACTCGTAAGAAGAGAGGTTTCCAAACACCAGGAAACATTCTCGCTGCCGAGTCTGGGGCGAACCCTGGAAGCACAGAGGGCAGCATAACAGGAAGGAAAAAATAACTAACTAAAACCAACAGATTACGAGCCCAATAGTAACTCTCCCAGCGGAAAAACAGCGCAGGCGCCCACATCCGCCACTAACAAGTTGGGGGCTGGGCTGGGAGAGGCGGGAACCGCCGACGGCAGCACTTTGTAAGAACCGGGCCATGGGAGGCGCGGGCTGCAAAGACTCGGGCCGGAAAGTCCGCCCCGCGCGCGTCCAGCATCTGCCACTAACAAGTCGGGGACCGGGCGGGGAGAGGCGGGAACCGCGGACTGCAGCGCTTTGTAAGAATGGGCCGCGGGAGGCGTGGGCTGCAAAGACTCAACTGGAACGCCCGTCCCGCGCGCGTCTAGCATCTGCCACTAATAAGTTGGGGGCTGGGCTGGGAGAGGCGGGCACCACGGACTGCAGCGCTTTGTAAGAACGGGCCGCAGGAGGCGCGGACTGCAAAGACTCGGGCTGGAACGCCCGCCCAGCGCGCGTCCAGAAGGCCCACGAGAGATCAAAGCGAACTAACTTGGGCTAGCAATCTAGATTGTGGAATAGCTAACACGCGAAACACCCAAACATAAGACACCACCAGGACCGCGCACAGAACAAAAGACGGAACGGAAATAGCCAGCTGCAGACCATCCCCCTCCGGTGACAGGCAGACAGAGGCTTAAGGGCTGGAAGGGGGCAATCGCGGCCCAAGAGAGTCATTACCTACCAAAATGCAAGCAGGCTTATTTGCTAACTAAGACTTCTGGGGGGTTCTGGACGGTCATCGTCCCCGTGAGAGGGAACGCCAGCAGTGCACCCAGAGGACTGAGCAGCAGGGAAAGGTGACCAGTCGCAGCAATCGCGCTCGCCAAACTCCTGAGCTTCTCGGACCTGGGAAGCGCACAGAACACAGACCCAGCCAAATATGCGCCTCTGAAGGCTACCTGAACGCCGACCCTGAGCGGCTTAGACCGGAGAGCCTAGGGCTGGCCATAGATGGGACCCCGCAGAGCAACTTAGAGCCTAAGCGGTGTGCGCAGTGAGCAGGGGAAAGAAAAGCGCGGATAAGACACTACAAGCACACGCCAGTAGCATTTGTATGCAATATCCCTCCCTCTCCACAGCGCGACTGAAGCATTCTTTTTTTTTTTTTCTTTTTTTTTAAGTTGATGTTGGTGCGTGAATTTTTTTTCTTCCTTTTTTTTCTGTGTTTTTTTAACTTTCTTAAATTTTAAGTCCTCTATTTCTATAATTTTTATTTTTATAACATATTATTACTTTTCACAAAGAGAGAGACCCTATTTTTAAAGCAAACGCCGTATATAGTCTTTATGTGGTTGATGTTGTTTTTTAATAATTCTTGTGGCTTTTTTTTTTTTCCTCCTTTTGCTTTCTATTTTTTTTTTCTTTCTTTCTTTACTTTTCTTCTTCGTCTGCTCCCTTTCTTTAATATTGTAAATTTGAAAATCCAATCTCTACTCCAAATTTTTTTAACCTTTGCTTTTTGGTATTTGTTGTCAATTTTGTACATTTAAAAACCCAATCTTCAGTACCCAATTTTACCCGAGAGCAAGATTACTGGCTTGACCACTCTCTCCTCCTTTGGATCCTCCTTTTTCTCCACCAGGTGCCCTCTACCTCTTCCTGCCCCCTTCTCTTCCCTACCCAACTCTGTGAATCTCTGTGTGTTCCAGACGGTGGAGAACACTCAGGGAACTGGTTATTGGCTGGATCTGTCTCTCTCCTTTTCATATCTCTCTTTAATCCTCCTGACCACCTTCCTCTACTTCCTCCCTCTCCTCTTCCCTGTATAATTTCGTGAACACCTCTGATCAGTCCAGACTGTGAAGCTCACATAAGGAAGTGATTACTGACTAGCTTGCTCTCTCTTCTTTTGATCACACCACATCTCATCCCAGTCACCTCTAACTAGTCCCTCACTCTTCTCTTCTCCAAGTAACTCAGTGAACCTCTCTGGGTTTCCCTCAATGCTGAGAACCCTTTCATCTTTAACCTAGATGTTTTATCATTGGTGCTGTATATCTGGAGAAGCCTTGAGGCTATTGTAAAAATAAAACTGAAAACCAGAAGCAGGAGACTTAAGTCCAAATCCCAAGAGCATCAAAGAACTCCTAAATCCAGGGAACATTAATCGATAGGAGCTCATCAAACTCCTCCATACCTACACGGAAATCAAGCACGACCCAAGGGCCAACAAGTTCCAGAGCAAGACATACCACACAAATTCTCCAGCAACACAGGAACACACCCCTGAACTTCAATATACAGGCAGCTCAAAGTTACTCCAAAGCATTGACATCGCACAACCCATTACTGGACACTTCATAGCACTCCAGAGAGAAGTAATCCAGCTCCACTCACCAGAACTCCACCACAAGCCTCCCTAACCAAGAAACTTTGACAAGCCACTGATACAACTCCACCCACAGTGAGGAAACTCCATAATAAAGAGAACTCCACAAACTTCTAGAATATAGAAAGACCATCCCAAACGCAGCAATATAACCAAGATGAAGAGACAGAGGAATACCCAGCAGGTTAAGGAACAGGAGAAAAACCCACCAAACCAAACAAAAGAGGAAGAGATAGGGAATCTACCTGAGAAAGAATTCCGAATATTGATAGTGAAAATGATCCAAAATCTTGAAATCAAAATGGAATCACAGATAAATAGCCTGGAGACAAGGATTGAGAAGATGCAAGAAAGGTTTAACAAGGACTTAGAAGAAATAAAAAAGAGCCAATATACAATGAATAATGCAATGAATGAGATCAGAAACACTCTGGAGGCAACAAATAGTAGAATATCGGAGGCAGAAGATAGGATTAGTGAAATAGAAGATAGAATGGTAGAAATAAATGAATCAGAGAGGGAAAAAGAAAAACGAATTAAAAGAAATGAGGACAATCTCAGAGACCTCCAGGACAATATGAAACGCTCCAACATTCGAATAATAGGAATCCCAGAAGAGGAAGACAAAAAGAAAGACCATGAGAAAATACTAGAGGAGATAATAGTTGAAAACTTCCCTAAAATGGGGAAGGAAATAATCACCCAAGTCCAAGAAACCCAGAGAGTTCCAAACAGGATAAACCCAAGGCGAAACACCCCAAGACATATATTAATCAAATTAACAAAGACCAAACACAAAGAACAAATATTAAAAGCAGCAAGGGAAAAACAACAAATAACACACAAGGGGATTCCCATAAGGATAACTGCAGATCTTTCAACAGAAACTCTTCAGGCCAGGAGGGAATGGCAAGACATACTTAAAGTGATGAAAGAAAATAACCTACAGCCCAGATTACTGTACCCAGCAAGGATCTCATTCAAATATGAAGGAGAAATAAAAACCTTTACAGAAAAGCAAAAACTGAGAGAATTCAGCACCACCAAACCAGCTCTCCAACAAATGCTAAAGGATATTCTTTAGACAGGAAACACAAAAAGGGCGTATAAACCCGAACCCAAAACAATAAAGTGAATGGCAACGGGATCATACTTATCAATAACTACCTTAAACGTAAATGGGTTGAATGCCCCAACCAAAAGGCAAAGACTGGCTGAATGGATACAAAAACAAGACCCCTATATATGCTGCCTACAAGAGACCCACCTCAAAACAAGGGACACATACAGACTGAAAGTGAAGGGCTGGAAAAAGATATTCCATGCAAATAGAGACCAAAAGAAAGCAGGAGTAGCCATACTCATATCCGATAAAATAGACTTTAAAACAAAGGCTGTGAAAAGAGACAAAGAAGGCCACTACATAATGATCAAAGGATCAATCCAAGAAGAAGACATAACAATTATAAATATATATGCACCCAACATAGGAGCACCGCAATATGTAAGACAAATGCTAACAAGTATGAAAGGAGATATTAACAATAACACAATAATAGTGGGAGACTTTAATACCCCACTTACATCTATGGACAGATCAACTAAACAGAAAATTAACAAAGAAACCCAAACTTTAAATAATACAATAGAACAATTAGACCTAATTGATATCTATAGGACATTTCACCCCAAAACAATGAATTTCACCTTTTTCTCAAGTGCTCACGGAACCTTCTCCAGGATAGATCACATCCTGGGCCATAAATCTAACCTTGATAAATTCAAAAAAATCGAAATCATTCCAAGCATCTTTTCTGACCATAATGCATTAAGATTAGATCTCAATTACAAGAGAAAAACTATTAAAAATTCCAACATATGGAGGCTGAACAACACACTTCTAAATAACCAACAAATCACAGAAGAAATCAAAAAAGAAATCAAAATATGTATAGAAACGAATGAAAATGAAAACACAACAACCCAAAACCTATGGGACACTATAAAAGCAGTGCTAAGAGGAAAGTTCATAGCAATACAGGCACACCTCAAGAAGCAAGAAAAAAGTCAAATAAATAACCTAACTCTACACCTAAAGCAACTAGAAAAGGAAGAAATGGAGAACCCCAGAGCTAATAGAAGGAAAGAAATCTTAAAAATTAGGGCAGAAATAAATGCAAAAGAAACAAAAGAGACTATAGCAAAAATCAACAAAGCCAAAAGCTGGTTCTTTGAAAAAATAAATAAAATTGACAAACCATTAGCCAGACTCATCAAGAAACAAAGAGAGAAAAATCAAATCAATAAAATTAGAAATGAAAATGGAGAGATTACAACAGACAACACAGAAATACAAAGGATCATAAGAGACTACTATCAGCAATTATATGCCAATAAATTGGACAACGTGGAAGAAATGGACAAATTTTTAGAAAAATACAAACTTCCAAAACTGAACCAGGAAGAAATAGAAAATCTTAACAGACCCATCACAAGCACGGAAATTGAAACTGTAATCAGAAATCTTCCAGCAAACAAAAGCCCAGGTCCAGACGGCTTCACAGCTGAATTCTACCAAAAATTTCGAGAAGAGCTAACACCTATCCTACTGAGACTCTTCCAGAAAATTGCAGAGGAAGGTAAACTTCCAAACTCATTCTATGAGGCCACCATCACCCTAATACCAAAACCTGACAAAGATGTCACCAAAAAAGAAAACTACAGGCCAATATCACTGATGAACATAGATGCAAAAATCCTTAACAAAATTCTAGCAATCAGAATCCAACAACACATTAAAAAGATCATACACCATGACCAAGTGGGCTTTATCCCAGGGATGCAAGGATTCTTCAATATCCGCAAATCAATCAATGTAATTCACCACATTAACAAATTGAAAAATAAAAGCCATATGATTATCTCAATAGATGCAGAGAAGGCCTTTGACAAAATTCAACATCCATTTATGATAAAAACTCTCCAGAAAGTAGGAATAGAAGGAACATACCTCAACATAATAAAAGCTATATATGACAAACCCACAGCAAACATTATCCTCAATGGTGAAAAACTGAAAGCATTTCCCCTAAAGTCAGGAACAAGACAAGGGTGCCCACTTTCACCGCTACTATTCAACATAGTTCTGGAAGTTTTGGCCACAGCAATCAGGGCAGAAAAAGAAATAAAAGGAATCCAAATTGGAAAAGAAGAAGTAAAACTCTCACTGTTTGCAGATGACATGATCCTCTACATAGAAAATCCTAAAGACTCCACCAGAAAATTATTAGAGCTAATCAATGAATATAGTAAAGTTGCAGGATATAAAATCAACACACAGAAATCCCTGGCATTCCTATACACTAATAATGAGAAAGTAGAAAAAGAAATTAAGGAAACAATTCCATTCACCATTGCAACGAAAAGAATAAAATACTTAGGTATATATCTACCTAAAGAAACTAAAGACCTATATATGGAAAACTATAAAACACTGATGAAAGAAATCAAAGAGGACACTAATAGATGGAGAAATATACCATGCTCATGGATTGGAAGAATCAATATAGTGAAAATGAGTATACTACCCAAAGCAATCTACAGATTCAATGCAATCCCTATCAAGCTACCAGCGGTATTTTTCACAGAACTAGAACAAATAATTTCAAGATTTGTATGGAAATACAAAAAACCTCGAATAGCCAAAGCAATCTTGAGAAAGAAGAATGGAACTGGAGGAATCAACTTGCCGGACTTCAGGCTCTACTACAAGGCCACAGTCATCAAGACAGTATGGTACTGGCACAAAGACAGAAATATAGATCAATGGAACAAAATAGAAAGCCCAGAGATAAATCCACACACATATGGACACCTTATCTTCGACAAAGGAGGCAAAAATATACAATGGAGTAAAGACAATCTCTTTAACAAGTGGTGCTGGGAAAACTGGTCAACCACTTGTAGAAGAATGAAACTAGATCACTCTCTAACACCACACACAAAAATAAACTCAAAATGGATTAAAGATCTAAACGTAAGACCAGAAACTATAAAACTACTAGAGGAGAACATAGGCAAAACACTTTCCGACATAAATCAAAGCAGGATCCTCTATGATCCACCTCCCAGAATACAGGAAATAAAAGCAAAAATAAACAAATGGGATCTAATTAAAATTAAAAGCTTCTGCACAACAAAGGAAACTATAAGCAAAGTAAAAAGACAGCCTTCTGAATGGGAGAAAACAATAGCAAATGAAGCAACTGACAAACAACTAATCTCAAAAATATACAAGCAACTTATGCAGCTCAACTCCAGAAAAATAAATGACCCAATCAAAAAATGGGCCAAAGAACTAAACAGACATTTTTCCAAAGAAGACATACGGATGGCTAACAAACACATGAAAAGATGCTCAACATCACTCATTATCAGGGAAATGCAAATCAAGACCACAATGAGGTACCATTTCACACCAGTCAGAATGGCTGCGATCCAAAAGTCTACAAGCAATAAATGCTGGAGAGGGTGTGGAGAAAAGGGAACCCTCTTACACTGCTGGTGGGAATGCAAACTAGTACAGCCACTATGGAGAACTGTGTGGAGATTCCTTAAAAAACTGCAAATAGATCTGCCTTATGACCCAGCAATCCCACTGCTGGGCATACACACCGAGGAAACCAGAATCGAAAGAGACACATGTACCCCAATGTTCATTGCAGCACTGTTTATAATAGCCAGAACATGGAAACAACCTAGATGTCCATCAGCCGATGAATGGATAAGAAAGCTGTGGTACATATACACAATGGAGTATTACTCAGCCATTAAAAAGAATTCATTTGAATCAGTTCTAATGAGATGGATGAAATTGGAACCTATTATACAGAGTGAAGTAAGCCAGAAAGAAAAACACCAATACAGTATACTGACACATATATATGGAATATAGAAAGATGGCAGTGATGACCCTGTATGTGAGACAGCAAAAGAGACACAAATGTATAGAAAGGACTTTTGGACTCTATGGGAGAGGAAGAGGGTGGGATGATTTGGGAGAATGGCATTGAAACATGTAAACTAACATGTAAGAACGAAGCACAAGCCTATGTTCGATACAGGATACAGGATGCTTGGAGCTGGTGCACAGGGATGAGCCAGAGAGATGATGTGGGGTGGGAGGTGGGAGGGGGATTCGGGATTGGGAGCTAATATACACCCATGGTGGATTCATGTCAATGTATGGCAAAACCAATATGGTATTGTAAAGTAAAATAAAGTTAAAAATAATAATAATAATAATAATAAAAATAAATAAATAAATCAGAGGTTCCCACAAAAAAAAAAAAAAAAAAAAAGATGTCCTTTCATCATAGAAGTTTGTAATGAAAAAATAAGCAGTCAAGAGATACTTGGAATAACAGACAAGTTTGGCCCTGTAGTACAAAATGAAGCATGACAAAAGCCAACAGAGTTTTGTCAAGAGAACATGCTGGTCATAGCAAACACCCCTTCCATCAACCCAAGAGACAACATTACACATGGACATTACCAGATGGTGAATACTAAAATCAGTTCTTTGCAACAGAAGATGGAGCTCTATATAGTCAGTGAAAACAAGACCTGGAGCTGAATTTGGCTTAGATCATGAGCTCCTTATTTAAAATTAAGGCTTAAATAAAGAAAATAGGGAAAATCACTAGTTTATTCCAGTATGACCTAAGTCAAATCCCTTATGTTTATATAGTGGAGGTGAAAAATAGACTCAAGAGGTTAGATTTGATAGAGTTCCTGAAGAACTATGAACAGAGATTCATAACATTGTACAGCAGGAGGCTGTGACCAAAACCATCCCAAAGAAAAAGAAATGCATGAGGGCAAATTAGTTGCCTGAGGAAGCTTTACAGACAGCTGAAGAAAGAAAAGAATTGAACAGCAAAGGAGAAAGGGAAAGAAAGAACTGAATGCAGTTTCTTATCAAGGGGAGATAAGAAGGCCTTCTTAAATGAACAATTCAAAAAAATAAGAGTAAAACAATAGAATGGAAAAGACTAGAGATCTCTTTAAGAAAATTGGAGATATAAGGGAATATTTCATGAAAGAATGGGCATGCTAAAGGATGGAAACAGTAAGGGCCCAACAGAAGTAGAAGAGATTAAGAAGAGGTGGCAAGAATATACAGAACTGTAGAAAAAAAAAAAAAAAATCTTAACCTGGATAACCATGATGTGGTCACTGTATGGTCACTCACCTAGAGCCGGACATTCTGGAGTATGAAGTCAAGTGGGCCTTAAAAAGCATTACTATGAACAATCCTAGTGGAGGTGATGAAATTCCAACTGAGCTCTTTAAAATCCTAAAAGATTATCTGTTAAAAACACTGCTTTCAATATGTCAGCAAATGTGGAAAACTCAGCAGTGGCCCAGGGATGGCAAAGGTCAGTTTTCATTCCTATCCCAAACAAGGGCAATGCCTGTCGGGGGTCAGCATGAGGAATCCCGCCCGTGACAAGGTCATGCGGAAGGAAGCCTGACAAACGCAAGGTCGTGATCAGGTTTCAGGGGTTCCCCCTGGAATTTCCCAAGCATCCACACCCCAAAAATATAAGAATCTGCCGGCCTTTGTACTCTGCTTTTCCACTCTTCTGATAGTCTCTGGAAAAAATCAATTCAGGGCTTTAGTCTTCTGCATTTGAAAGGGATGTTTCAGGTAAATGCCCTCTGATAACTCTCTAGCTTGCCTAACAGGTTCCCTAGACCTCTTACAGCTTGTGAATTGCTTACAGCCCCCAACTGCGAGAGACACAAAGCTTAAAAGCATCTTAAGGAAACAGAGCCTTTTCTAAAGAGTTAAAAATTATATTGAGTGAAGGTTTTCACTGTTGACTCAATGACTGCTGCCAGACCTCCATATTCTTTATCTTTTAGGCACCTGGGAGGATGTTAATCAATGTAAATGGGATATGGAAAAGGATAGATAGTAGTTTTGATGTTAGCAACACTAGACTTTTGAGTTAATTACTTTTCTTTGTTGTATATCACTGCACTCCCCTTGTGTCCTTGCTATGTAAGAATGTGTAACTTTTTTAGTGCTTTCTGAGAGTGGCACCAGACTTTGGGAAGATCAACACAAATAAGTCTTCTGGTTAACAAACCCTTATCAAAATGTTAATTGGCCCTTTTGGCTGGAAGATGATGTCAATGATCTAAGACTTGTGTATACAATTAGGTATGCAGAGAGAAAAGCCTGGTTTTGATGAGAGTCAGGGCTGCTGACGCCACATAATTTTGTATTACCCATTGATCTCTATGTACAATCAAGGGTATAAAAGGAGATTCTAGACAATAGAAGATGGAATCAGTCGCTGGACTGGTTTCCCCCGTGTCTCCTCTTCCTACTTTAATTTAAGGCTGAATTCCCATCTGGAGCGGGCGGCTCATCATGTCTACTTACTTGCCCTGGCTTTTAAGTTCTGTGAGAGAGAGAGCCCAAGGCGGGGCACTCTCTGAGATTCAAACAGGCGCCGGCGGCCCGACGTAGATGGTGCAAACTCCTTGTCCGGAGTTTTATTAGTTCAGCTCATAAACCAAGTTATTCAGCCTCTTTTCTCCACTTAATTTTCCTACTATACTATCTCTTTCTAATCTAATTCTATATTAATAAATAAACAAATCTTTCCTCGCTGACGCCATCCACGCTTCGAATTCCCTGGATCCACCGGGGCTGGACCCTGGCAAATGCCAAATAATGTTAAACCTAACTTGCAAATAGTTTGTACTGATTAATAAAATGTAGAAGGATTTGGAGAAATATGTGAGGTTGAGACAGAATTGACTCCCCAAAGCATGATGAAATACTGTCATCAATTTTAATCTTCAGGCATCTAACTTTATTTCTTCATGCTTCTTTGACTCTCTTATTCCCACAAAATTAAACTTTTTCTTCCTCTCCTACACCACTGAAATATTGCCTGAGCATACTGTTCTTCAGTTGGATCAGTTTTCCTAGTTTCAATATTGACCATTGAGGGATCTGAATATGGTGGAAAGAGCACCGAACCTAGAGCTCATTCTATACACTGTATCCAATTAAAAAAGATAGTATATGGGAAGAATTTTAGGGAAAAAAAATCTCAGTTTATTTAGAAATTTATTGAAAAAACACTGTAATGCTTGGTAAGAGGGAAGGAAGAGACAGTACCCATTTTGTGGGCTGAAGAGAGCATACCAAAAACTCTATGCACCTACTGAAAACCATTAACCAGAATGCGGTATCAGAGCTTGGCAGTGGACACCAGTGGATTCAACATTAAACAATTGTATAGTATTAGAATATCGGAACACTGAACCCAGGAACAGGTGGTACTGTGCAATGCAAGTTAGCAGAAAGTCAGTGGCTCTAAGGAATTCTATAAGTATATATCAGCCCTCTAGCCAACTCAGTGAGTTCAAAGAAAGAATTTTGATAACCTACAAGGACAGTCAGATAATTTGGAAGGCTGTTGTTTTAAAGTCAACAGAATGCCTGAAAGGTTCTCTAGATATGATGAGATCCATTAACTAATTAGGAAATGAGTTAATTAATTCATTCAATTCAGTTTAATTGCTCAGTCATGTCTGACTCTTTGCGACCCCATGAACTGCAACACGCCAGGCTTCCCTGTCCATCACCAACTCCCAGAGTTTACTCAAACACATGTCCATTATTGTCGTTGATGCCATCCAACCATCTCATCCTCCATCGTTCCCCTCTCCTCCTGCCCTCAATCTTTCCCAGCATCAAGGTCTTTTCAAATGAGTCAGCTATTTGCATCAGGTGGCCAAAGTATTGGAGTTTCAGCTTCAGCATCGGTCCCTCCAATGAACACCCAGGACTGATCTCCTTTAGGATGGACTGGTGGGATGTCCTGGTAGTCCAAGGGACTCTCATAGTCTCAAGGGTCTTCTCCAACACCACAGTTCAAAAGCATCAATTCTTCGGTGCTCAGTTTCCTTTATAGTCCAACTCTCACATCCATACATGACTACTGGAAAAACCATAGCCTTGACTAGATGGACCTTTTTTGGCAAAGTAATGTCTGCTTTTTAATATGCTATCTAGGTTGGTCAAAAATTTCTTTCCAAGGAGCAAGTGTCTTTTAATTTCATGGCTGCAATCACCATTTCAGTGATTTTGGAGCCCAGAAACATAAAGTCAGCCACTGTTTCCACTGTTTTCCCATCTATTTTCCATGAAGTGATGGGACTGAATGCCATGATCTTAGTTTTCTGAATGTTGAGCTTTAAGCCAACTTTTTCACTCTCCTCTTTCACTTTCATCAAGAGGCTCTTTAGTTCTTCACTTTCTGCCATAAGGATGGTGTCATCTGCATATCTGAGGTTATTGATATTTCTCCTGGCAATCTTGATTCCAGCTTGTGCTTTTTCCAGCCCAGCATTTCTCATGATGTACTCTGCATATAAGTTAAATAAGCAGGGTGACAATATACAGCCTTGACGTACTCCTTTTTCTTTTTGGAACCAGTCTGTTGTACCATGTCCAGTTCTAACTGTTGTTTCCTGACCTGCATACAGGTTTCTCAAGAGGCAGGTCAGGTGGTCTGGTATTCCCATCTCTTTCAGAATTTTCCATAGTTTATTGTGATTAAAAAATTTAAAAACCAACTTCAGCGATGAGGAGTCAGTTTGAGTCAGCTGTAAGAGCTTTTTAGTGTGTATCTTTAAAGTATAGAATAAAAGCTATTAAGTAGAAATCAAAAATAAAATACAAGACACTCATTTAAATATGTTGTTTTTCAGTTACTATGTAGTGTCCAACATTTAATGGCAATTAAATATGAATTTGTGATAAATAATTAATAGTTGCAACATTGAGACATATACTTTAAAATTTATTGTTTATCTGACTCAAATTTAGCTATCTTGTGTGTTTTTTTTTTCAAAATGTAATAATCCTAATTTGATCACAAGTGCATGTGAAAAGCTAGGCTTGTGTAACTTGCCACAATGAACCTGCAAGAGAGGATAAGAATGTGGATAAAGTTTGGGAATCAAGCAGTGCCAAACATCTCTTTGATATAAATCATGGAGGTGAAGCCAGTTTCTTTAAACTAATGATTTTTTCCATCCCTACTGGACAAAATAACCCCTTGATTTATGCATACCATTGCCATGTATAGAGCCTGCAATGGATTGCAACTGCTAGGCTGTATCACTAGGTGAAGGGTAATAACTTTTGAAATTTTTGAATCAGAAAGCAGGTAGATATTTTTTAAATGAATTTAGTTTGAATTCAAGTCCTACCTACAGCAATACATAATCATTTTGTGATGTCTAGACTTTATTGTGAGCTTTTAATTCCTTGATTTACTTCAGAAGTATATTATGTTTACCCTATGAAAGGCTTCCCTGGTGGCTCAGAGGATAAAGCATCTGCCTGCAAAGCAGGAGACCCAGGTTCAATCCCTGGGTTGGGAAGATCCCCTGGAGAAGGAAATCGCAACCCACTCCAGTATTCTTGCCTGGAGAATCCCACGGACAGAGGAGCCTGGCGGGCTACAGTCCACAGGGTCTCAAAGAGTCAGACACGACTGAGCGACTTCACACACACACATGATCCAGAAATTAAGTTCCTAAATATATATTGAACTGATTTGAAAACTTACCTACACTCGAAGAATCTGTATATGATTGTTTATAGCAATACCCCTTAAAATTTATGAAAACTGCAAAGTATCAATGTGTTCTTCAGTTTGTAAATAGAAAAAAAAATTGATACATCTGTAAAATAGAATATTCTTCATCAGTAAATATTAAAGAAACATGAAAATATATAAATGAATCATAAATGCAAATTGATAAACCAAAGAAACTAATCTGGAAGGGTTACATACTGTATAATTCCATTAATATGACATCCCAAAAAGCAAAACTATGAAGATAGTTAAAAGCACAGTACTTGCCATGTGCTGAAGGGGTAGTTAAATAGGTGAAGAATAGGGATTTTCTTAGATCATTGAAAGTATTCAGTACAATACTGTAATGGTGGATATATAACACTTTGCATTGGTCAAAACCAGTGGAACTTAATGATGCAAAGAATGCCTGTTTATATTCAAATAAAGAAAGCCATTTAAGAAGCTGCTAGATCACAAATTGGAATGAAGACTGTGACAAAAGAAACTGACTACATTAAAAAATGTGAAAAATAACCTCAATGAAGGTGGTAGTGGGACAATATACTTATGTAAGTGCTTTGGAAATGAGTTGTTGTTCAGTCACTAAGTTGTGTCCGGCTCTTTGTGACACCACGAACTGCACCATACCAGTCTCCCTTGTCCTTCATTATATCCCTGTTGTTCAAACTTATGTCCTTTGAATCGGTGAAGCCATACAAGCATCTCATTCTCTGTCGCCCCCTTCTTTTGCCCTCGATCTTTTCCAGCATCAAAGTCTCTACCAATGAGTCAGCTCTTCACCTCAGGTGGCAAAAATATTGGAGCCTCAGCTTCAGCATCAGTCTTTCCAATGAATATTCAGAGTTGATTTCCTTTAAGATAGACTTTTTTGATCTCCTTGCAATCCAAGGGACTCTCAAGGGACTTCTCCAGCACCACGGTTCGAAAGCATCAGTTCTTCAGTGCTCAACCTTCTTTATGATCCAACACTCATATTGGTTTATGACTACTGGATAAATCACAGCTTTGACTATATGGACCTTTGTTGGCAAGGTGATGTCTCCACTTTCTAACAGTCTCTAGGTTTTCCATAGAAAAACCTCTTTTCTTCCAAGGAGCAAGTGTGTTTTAATTTCGTGGTTTCAGTCACTGCCCACAGTGATTTTGGAAACCATGAGAATAATATGTCACTGTTTTTACTTTTCCCTGATCTATTTGTCATGAAAGAATGGGGCCAGATGCTATGATCTTAGTTTTTTTAATGTGGAGTTTTAGGCCAGCTTTTTCACTCTCCTCTTTCACCTTCATCAAGAGGGTCTTTGGTTCCTCTTTGCTTTCTTGTCATTAAAGTGGTATCATCTGCTTATCTGAAGTGTAGATATTTCTCCCAACAATCTTATTTCCAGCTGTGATTCGCAGAGCCCAGCATTCTCATGACGTACTCTGCATATAAGTTAAATGATCAGGGTGGCAATACAGCTTTGACATATTCCTTTCCCAATTTGAAACCAGTCCATTGTTCCATGTCCAGTTCTAACTGTTGCTTCTTGTCCATATGGAAGTTCTCAGTTCACATACTGTTGAAGCCTAATGAAGGATTTTGAGTATAACCTTGTAAGCATGTGAAATGGGTGAAATTGTGAGGTAGCTTGAACATTCTTTGACATTGCCCTTCTTTGGGATTAGAATGAAAACTGACCTTTTCCAGTCCTGTGGCCAGTGCCTGTTAACTCCAGGTATTTCTTGACTTTCTACTTTTGCATTCCAGTCCCCTATGATGAAAAGGTCATCTTTTTTTGTCTGTTTGTTTGTTTTGCTGTTGATCCTAGAAGGTCTTGTAGCTCTTCATGGAACTGTTCAGCTCCTTCAACATAAGCAGTTGGGACATAGATTTGGATTACTCTAATGTTGAATGGTTTGTCTTGTAAATAAACTGAAATCATTCTGTCATTTTTGAGATTGCACCCAAGGACTGCAGTTTGGACTCTTTTATCGATTATGAGGGCTATTCCATTTCTTCCAGTTGATTATTGCCCACCGTAGTAAGTATAATGATCCTATGAATTAAATTTGCCTGTTCCTATCCATTTTAGTTTACTGATTCCTAAGATGTTGATGTTCCCTTTTGTCATCTCCTGCTTGGCCACTTCCAGTTTAACTTGATTCATAGACCTAAAATTCCAGGTTCCAATGTGATATTGTTCTTTCAGCACTGGACTTTACTTTCAGCACCAGACACATCCACAATTGAGCAACATTCCCACTTTATTTAGCTCAGCCTCTTCATTACTATTTTGCAGAAGGAAATGGCAACCCACTCCAGAATTCTTGCCTGGAGAATCCCAGGGACGGGGGAGCCTGGTGGGCTGCCGTCTATGGGGTCACACAGAGTCGGACACGACTGAAGCGACTTAGCTTAGCTTCATTATTTATAAACTTGTTCCTCTGCTCTTCCCTACCAGCCTTTTGGACTCCTACTGACCTGGGCAGGGAGTGGGGGGCAGTCTCATCTTCTGGTGTCATATCTTTCTGCCTTTTCATTGTGTTCTTGGGGTTCTCAAGGCAAGAATACTGATGTGGTTTGCCATTCCCTTCTCTAGCAGACCAAATTTTGTCAGGCCCTGACTAATAAAGACATGCCCTTCAGCCTCTTCACATAGCTGACAACATGTGCAGTGCCCTGGTTTTCCCAGTGCATATCCTCATTGAGAGTGTAAACCTTCACCAGCTTCTGGGTGTTGGTCAATGTGCTGCCTTTGGGCAGGGGCAAAGACCCTGCTGACGTCCCAGAAAGGTGTTCTGGGGAAGGCTCAAGGTGAGGTTAGAGGACACTCAGGAGCAGAGGGCTCCCCCACCTCTCTGCTGCTGCTGGCTGCCCTGGGACCAATCTGCCACCTCAAGTATATCAAATAACTCAATGAAGGTGTAGTGGGATAGTGTTCTTATGTAGGTGATTTTGGAAATAAGTGGACACATAAAAGTAAAGCTAAAAGGAACCATGTATATCACAGTCCTCTTTTGGGTAGAGTGTTTCTCATGTAGAACTGATTAACAGTTCTGAAACCACTCAGTTCAGGTATATGGTATGATGAACAATTATGTAAAAGAGCAGTAGATGGTGGGATCCATACTTGTCACTGTTGAAGTGATACAGTAGATAGAAATAAGAAGGGAAGGCTAGAAGTATCCATGTATTAACAGATTAGAGCTGGAGACGTCAGTATAAATCCATGAACACCTAAATATAAAAGCAGATGCCTCAGTGGTAAAGAATACACTTGCCAACTCAGGAACTAATGGAGATGCAGGTTCGATCCCTGGGTGGGGAAATTCCTCTAGAGGAAATGGCAAACCATTCTGGTATTCTTGTTAACATAATCCTGTGACAGAGGAGTTGGACAGGCGATGGTCTGTAAGGTCACAAAGAGTCAGACACAACTGAGCATGTATGCATGACAACATATAAAAATAGGTAGTCAAATATAGATATATGACTATAGGCACAGGTTAGTATATACACATGTATTACCCTGTGCTGTCATCTGAAATGGATCAGAAGCAAGATCTTAGTAGTACAAGCACGCTTAGCTTCCAGAGTTTTAATATTATCTTCAATTAAAGGAACTATGGTCTTTTAAGTAATGGGTATTTCTAGGACAAGAGCATAAATAAGAAAACAAGCTTGGAGCATCTTATAATACCAGAAATTAAGAAAATGATTTTAAAACAAGAATAAATGATGGAGTATATCAAAGGGACACAGGAACCAACTGAAAAAGCTCCCAATGTTAAAGTCAAATTATGTTATATTCAAACATATCCAAGACATAACATTTTATATGAAAAGTTGAGATAAAATAAATTCGTTGTGGAAAAGTAAGACAAAACTGGTGCTACCAATACATATAATGAAGTTCTATATACTTGAAAAAAAAGGACATTAGGTTAAAGTGCAGGCAATCTGAATAAAGCATGTGTTTAGTTCATAATTATGTATCATATTGTCTCATTATTTGTGAAGAAAGTACAATACTAATGTAAGATTTAAATAGTAAATGCAACAAAGTGTGGGATATCTGTAAACTCCTTGCTACCTTCACAATTTGCATTTAAAGCTAAAAGCTTCCTAAAATAGACCATTTATTTAAAAGCATCTATATGTGAGTAGTGGGGCTTCCCTGGTGGCTCAGAGGTTAAAGCGTCTGCCTCTGATGCGGGAGACCCGGGTTCGATCCCTGGGTCGGGAAGATCCCCTGGAGAAGGAAATGGCAATCCAGTCCAGTATTCTTGCCTGGAGAATCCCATGGGCGGAGAAGCCTAGTAGGTTACAGTCCACGGGGTCACAAAGAGTCGGACACGACTGAGTGACTTCACCTCACCTCACCTCATATGTGAGTAGTACACACACACATACAGAACCAGTATAGAATATGGATTTGAATATAGATCTTCCTTAACTTATGATGAGGTCACACCTCCTAAACCCATCATAAGTTTAAAATATCATAAGTTCTAGACAGATATAACCTTGAAAGATTTCCCCAAAACAAATCTAAGCAACCCAGCTTTCTGGCTGTAGCATTTGTACTTTTGAACTCTGCGTTTTTGGTATATTCACAGTGATGACACACTGTGCAATGTCTTTTCTGTGAAGAAAGAAGCATGCTATAAATTCAAGAGTCATGTTTTAAGGTTTGACACAAACAACACACACACCTCTGTCTGTTGTGATACTTACATTCTATGTTTCGTATATTCTTTGACTTCCAACAGGATTATATCCTGATAAACCCATCTCAAGCTGAAAATATTGTAAGCCAAAAGTGCCTTTAATATACCTCACCTGCCAAACATCATAGCTTAGCCTAGCCTACCTGAACTGTGCTCATAACACTTACATTGGCCTACAGTTGGGCAAAGTCCTCTAACACAAAGCCAACTTTTTAATAATCTCAAACATCTTTATGTAATTTATTGAAAACTGCACTGAATGTGAAGACCAGAATGGTTTCTTGTTTGGATACAGAATGGTTGTAAGTGTGTCAGTTGTTTACCCTCATGATTCTGTGGCTGACTGGGAGCTGTGGCAAACTGCTGCTTATCACCGAAATTTGTTCAGTTGTGTCCAACTCTTTGCGATCCCATGGACTATACCGTCTGTGGAATTCTCTAGGCCAGAATATTGGAGTGGGTAGCCTTTCCCTTCTCCAGGGAATCTTCCCAACCCAGGGATTGACTCAGGTTTCCCACATTGCAGGTGGATTCTTTACCAGCTGAGTCACAAGGGAAGTTCAAGAATACTGGAGTGGGTATCCTATCCCTTCTCCAGGGGATCTTCCTGACCCAGGAATTGAACCAGGGTCTCCTGCATTGCAGACAGATTTTTTACCATCTGAGTTATCAGGGAAGCCTGCTGCTTATCATTAGCCTTGGAAAAGATTGAAATTCAAAATGTGAAGCACAGCTTCTTCTGAATGAGTATCACACCATCATAAGTTGGAAATATCACATAAGTTGAACCATCATAATCTGGACTCTCTGTGCTTTCAAACATTAAATAAAGACATTATTTAGCACATATTCTGAATCTTTTTTTTTTAAGTTTATTTTTTGTTTGTTTAATTAATTAATTTATTTTTACTTTACAATATTGCATTGGTTTTGCCATACATTGACATGATTCCGCCATGGGTATACATGTGTTCCCCATCCTGAACCCTGCTCCCACCTCCCTCACCATCCCATCCCTCTGGGTCATCCCAGTGTACCAGGCCCAAGCACCCTGTATCATGCATTGAATCTGGATTGGCGATTCGTTTCACATGTGATAATTTACATGTTTCAATGCCATTCTCCCATACCATCCCACCCTCGCCCTCTCCCAGAGTCCAAAAGACTGTTCTATACATCTGTTTCTTTTGGTGTCTCACATACAGGGCTATCGTTACCATCTTTCTTAAAAATTTTGGCAAAATAGAATGGTTTGACTCCACATGGATATATGTGGCTCTATTTCATTCATTTTAAATGAATGCAATTATAATTTATTTTTATCTATCAATTTATTTTTCCGAAATGGCACCCCACTCCAGTATTCTTGCCTGGAAAATTCCATGAGCAGAGAAGGCTGGCAGGCTACAGTCAGCAGAGTTGCAGAGTCAGACACAACTGAGTGACTGAGCATCAATGCTACTTTTAAATTTTTGCTGTGCCTAACTGTGAAGCTATGAACAGTTAGGTATACCTCCTTTTTGACAGGAGAAAGATTATTTCTAACATGCATAGCTGCACATGACATTCCTGTGTAACAGATTATCCTTAACTAGATATTACTAAATTGCATTTCAGTGTAAGCTTTCACTAGAAGCATATGACTGCCATTATTTCTTAAAATAAGAATAATTAGAATTAGAATAAGCTGAAGTTAAAATTGTCAGATTTTTAAAAATAGTCATTTTAATGCATGTCGCATAGTATGTCACTTTCTTATTAGTGAGATGGATTGCTTATTCATATATGCTATATTTTTGTCATGTTTGTATATTTAACATTTATGTATTCTGGATTCTAATATTCATAGTTACATATGCTGTGAATATATTTATTGATTTTATTTTCATATTATTTATGC
Organism: Cephalophus harveyi; assembly: GCA_006410635.1. Taxonomy (NCBI): domain Eukaryota; kingdom Metazoa; phylum Chordata; class Mammalia; order Artiodactyla; family Bovidae; genus Cephalophus; species Cephalophus harveyi. The sequence goes on from SJYT01063596.1 coordinate 484,711, forward strand.
TATTTCTGTGTTACTTTAGGGTTGGTAAGAAAAATTTCCTTAGAACAATATCATTAAGTTTGAAGAATTCAATCTACCTAGGATTTTGGCTGGTATGATTAGTAATCAATCCCTCTTTTAATTACTATAGACCATTGTTTGCATCCCTTTATTCTTATGGACTAGTATTTCTTCACTGGTTTATAGCTTGTCATAAATTAATCTCTCATACATATATGGATTTCTTTTTGAATCTTCTTCAATGTTTAATTGGCATCCTTGCCTATTTTGAGGTAAAATACCTACATTAGAGGTAGGTGATGCCAAACTTGGAATTGTGGCTCTCTAAACTGAATGTTTTATATGATCTTTGGAATCTTCATTATCTACTAAATGGTGAAGGTAGTAGTGTATTTATATTTTAAAAGCAATTAAAGTGAATATATATTAATAAAAAAACCTAATTTAGGTTTTTCTACATCACTAACTATTCAGTGTGATGTTTCCTCTTAACCCATTAGTTTTGGTACTCATGGTTTGACTCTTCATATTTCCTTCTCTTTTATATACATATTGAGATTTGTAGATAATAATTTTCAATGGAACTCCCAAAACTTAAAATACATAAAGATGAGCAAATGTCTGTGTTTAGTGATTTAGATTCAGGACTATTTTCTCATGCTTCTCAGATAACTCTAATATGTTGAAAGAGTTAAAACAATTACTAAGGAACTAAAAGAGATTGGAAAAAGTAAAGAGAAACACTATTAGCTGAAAACTGACACAGAGATTTAAAAGTTAATTGAACAAATATGCAAAGTCTTGCTCAAAAAGGCAGCATGGCAGTGGGAGACAGATTCAGGAAAAATAATCAGCAATTTGAATTTTTCATTTTTTTCTCCTGTGATGTACATTTTTTTCTTGTATATAATATGCAGTCATGTGATTAATAGGAAATTTAAGTAATTTTATCTTCTTCATATGTTAAACATTTTACCATTATGTATGACCTTCTTCAACTCTACATTTAACACTAAACTGCAGTGTCTATTTTTTTTTTTAATCTATATTGTCTGATGTTTGTATAGTAACACCAGTTTAGACAACTTTGATAATGTTGCCGGTACAGGCAAGAACAATTATCCCTACCCTATTCCTGACCACCCCACACATATCATGCATCATTAGTAGTTTTGCAGTGTGTTAAAAATGTTCTTGAATTATTTCCCCTCTACTCTGCATTTCTAGAGAATTATTGTTTATTTTTATTAATAATAATAATTTCAGAAGCCTAGATGCCTCTAACAGCCAGGAAACATGATTTTGCCAGTTAAGCTACCCATTTACAGACAGCTATTAATTTCCCATGGTACCTTGCACTCTAGTATGGCAATACTGTTGTTTTATGTCTGAAATTTTGTTACATACTAATGTTGAAATGGCTGAAGGGAATCTTTTGTAGTAGCTTAATTCCCTCATATGGGAGGAAACAACAAAATAAATCAACAAAGCAAATGTGCACTAAAGCAAGTGCAAACAGCACTTATGAATGATAAAAATATTGATGTTGGATTTAAAGCTACTTATCTTTATAATGACTTTTCTTATAGGAATTCTAACACCTCCCCGTTGAGCCTGAATGGTAACAAAGTCATCCTTGAACAAAATTTCTTTTATTGGCATTTATGCCTATGATTTAGTAAGGTTCTTATTTTTTGTGTGTATTTTTATATGTAAAATTTTTCTGAAAAATTTCCCTGTTTTATGTTAAAAACATGAAATTATTTTATATTTCTAAAGGAATCACTATCACATGTATCATAAAAAGATTTATTGAATCTATATTTTTCATTCCCAATATTATTTGCACTATTACAATTGTGACTTACTTCAACAAAAGCTAGAGTACATCCATGTTTATTTTTATGCTTATCAGTTATAATTATTGGAGTGCACATGTTACTTTATTTTTAAATTTTTATTCAAGTGGAATTGATTTATTTTTTTGTGTTAGTATTATGTGTATAGCAAATTGAATCAGTTATATACAGATCCATTCTTTTCCAGATTCTTTTCCCATATAAGTTATTGTAGAATATTGAGTAGAGTTCTCTGTACTTTACAGTGTCTTCTCTGGTGGCTTAGTCAGTAAACAGTCTGTCTGCAATGCAGGATATGTGGGTTCAATTCCTGTGTTGGAAAGATCCTCTGGAGAAGGAAATGGCAACCCACTCCAGTATTCTTGCCTGGATAATTGATCCTTATTATTATCTATTTTATATATAGTTGTGTGTGTGTGTGTGTGTGTGTGTGTGTGTGTATGTATGTGTTAAGTTGCTTCAGATATGTCTGACTCTTTGTGACCCTATGGACTGTAGCCCACCAGGCTCCTCTGTCCATGGGATTCTCCAGGCAAGAATCCTGGAATGGATTGCCATGCCTTCCTCCAGGGGCTCTTCCTGACCCAGGGATTGAACCCACATCTCTTATGTCTCCAGCACTGGCAGGTGGGTTCTTTACCACTAGCGCCACCTGGGAAGCTGTATATAGTAATGTGTATGTGTTAATCTATTCCTCACTTCCACTGTATAATCATAAGGGATTTGATTTAGGTCATACCTGAATGGTCTAGTGGCTTTCCCTACTTTCTTCAATTTGAGTCTGAATTTGGTAATAAGGAGTTCATGATCTGAGCCACAGTCAGCTCCTGGTCTTGTTTTTGTTGACTGTATAGAGCTTCTCCATCTTTGGCTGCATAGAATATAATCAATCTGATTTCGGTGTTGACCATCTGGTGATGTCCATGTGTAGAGACTTCTCTTGTGTTGCTGGAAGAGGGTGTTTGCTATGACCAGTGCATTTTCTTGGCAAAACTCTGTTAGTCTTTGCCCTGCTTCATTCCACATTCCAAGGCCAAATTTGCCTGTTACTCCAGGTGTTTCTTGACTTCCTACTTTAGCATTCCAGTCCCCTATAATGAAAAGGACATCTTTTTTGGGTGTTAGTTCTAAAAGATCTTGTAGGTCTTCATAAAACCGTTCAACTTCAGCTTCTTCAGCATTACTGGTTGGGGCATAGACTTGGATTGATAGCATTTTCAAAAGCAGAGACATTACTTTGCTGACTAAAGTCCGTCTAGTCAAAGCTATGGTTTTTCCTGTGGTCATGTATGGATGTGAGAGTTGGACTGTGAAGAAGGCTGAGCCCCGAAGAATTGATGCTTTTGAAGTGTGGTGTTGGAGAAGACTCTTGAGAGTCCCTTGGACTGCAAGGAGATCCAACCATTCCATTCTGAAGGAGATCAGCCCTGGGATTTCTTTGGAAGGAATGATGCTAAAGCTGAAACTCCAGTACTTTGGCCACCTCATGCGAAGAGTTGAGTCATTGGAAAAGACTCTGATCCTGGGAGGGATTGGGGGCAGGAGGAGAAGGGGACGACCGAGGATGAGATGGCTGGATGGCATCACTGACTCAATGGACGTGAGTCTGAGTGAACCCCGAGAGATGGTGATGAACAGGGAGGCCTGGTGTGCTGTGATTCATGGGGTCGCAAAGAGTCGGACACGACTGAGCGACTGAACTGAACTGATGCATCCATTGAATAAAATATATGTCCCTAGAAGTCAGATTTCTCCTTATAATAGTCTTTTGTGAACAAAGTAATGTTGTACTTAATTTTTTGTCAATCTATGATATCCATTTAGACATTCAGCAATTCTTTTAGTAAACACATATCAAGTGTAAACTGTGTGCATAAAATTTTCACATATATATTACAGAGAAAATTAGTATTTCTACCTAATATTTACTTACACATGCCAAGTGGAATGAAAAATTATACAACTAATTGCAATATAGAGGTAAAATTTTTCAAATGCCTTCACCTTTGTGTAAGAACATTGATGGTTTGGAGGTAAAGGTTGTACTAAATAATGGGATTCATAAAACATAGTTAGAATATATAGAATTAACACAAAAATGCTAAAAGGATTTCCAATGTTGCATAGTGGTAAAGAATCTACCAGCCAATGCAGGAGACTCAGGAGACAAAGATTCAGTCCCTGTGTCAGTTAAGAGCCCCTGGAAAAGAAAATGGCCACCTGCTCCAGTATTCTTGCCTGGAAAATTCAAAGGGCAGAAGAGCCTGGTAGGCTGCAGTTCACAGAGTAACAAAGAGTTGGACGTGACTGAGCGACTGAGCATGCACATATAAATGCACCTTGCGAACAATTGAAAATAAGTGTAAATATTAAATTATAACTATTCATACATATTTAAGAGTCTGCATTGCAGGAAGATTCTTTATCAGTTAAGCCACTAGGGAAGCCCAAGAATACTGGAGTGGGTAGCCTACCTCTTCTCCAGCGGATCTTCCTGACCCAGGAATCGACCAGGGTCTCCTGTATTGCAGGCAGCTTCTTTACCAGCTGAGCTACCAGGGAAGCCCAAGAACTAGTTATTATGCCCTAAGTAATCATATCTCTGTTGCAACAGTCTCTTGATTTAGACCATTATCAAAGAAACTGTGGTCCAAGACTTAGCTTGCAAGTAGAGCAAAATCCAAAACTCTTCAGAGTTCTTGATAGATCATTTGACTTTTTATGTATATGACCAGTCGGACACGACTGAGCGACTGAACTGAACTGAACTGAACTGATATGACCAGACAGATGAAAACTCAGACGTGAGGTTTACCAACTACACCTGTAAGTGCCACTTGTTATAAATTTCCCATTTTTATATGTCTTTTTCAGTGTATGATGTTTATTAGGATAACAGTTTATGCTTTTTAATGCTTAATATTCTCTGTACGTGAATCCCATTTAGCAACGCATTTATATGTCAAGATAAGTCTATGGATTAGGAATTATATCTGTTTTACAAATGAAAAGCTGAACTATCAAATGAGTTCTTCAAGATCACATAGTCAAATTAGAGCAAGGTTTTGAATCCAGGGGATTGACTAATATTTCTTCAATACATACAATCACCAACATTCTTCTTAGAGTGGTTCTGGTTCAATAGATTGATCTTTTCAGCATTTGTCTTTGTCTCTAGGACATCATCATAAATTGAATTGGGGAATATGAATACTTAGAGCACTAATCAACTAGGAGTTAATGTTGGGGAATTCATATCTGACTTGTTAAATTATGGAGGGCAGAGACAGAATTTTATTGTTTTCATTTTGAAAGTATTCATAGCTTTCCAAAGAAATTGTGACTATTTATCTATTTGGGTACATAAGTTTATGCATTGATACTTAAGAATGTAAGAATAAGTAATAGAAATCTAACTACTGAATAATGATTTTTTGTGAAACTTAGCCACTTTCATTTTTAAAAATGATTTTTAAGAAACTAATGCACAATCACTAAATATATCAAACACTGTACAGTGATGAATAAAAGAAGTAATGCAGTGAAAGACTCCACATAATTCTTCTAGAGTAGTCAGGCTTCCACTGATGTACCTGGTGAACTTAGTTCTTCAATGATATATTTGGGGAAAGGTATTTTAAAAATAGATAGAATACATATATACGTGTACCATAATTTAATAGAACTGTTATGTGGATTTTTTTCCTCTGAGTGGTGGTGTATAATGTTAAGACATTATCTTAAAGATCAAGAAATTTGGGGAGTTTATCACTAATTTACCATTTAGAGAGAATGAATTTCCAGACTAGAATGAGCACAAAGGAAGATGGTGATAACAAATTTTTAGGTTATCTAAAACAAAGCTCCAGGATATAAAGACTAAATCTGTTTCTCATGAATGTACTCACCTCACCTGCCCATGCCTTTTAGCTTTTCCTTCACCCTACATCAAGCAGATATTAAGTACTATGGAAATTTTCTCCTTTTATTAAGCAATGATTTTTTTTTGTCAATATTTCACTGGGATAAAAATAAATTTTGTCATAATAATAGAGAAATAGATGTAAGTTTACTTGGTATTAACATAATAATTTACATATGCACTCTGTAGAATGAAGACATACAGACTCTTAGGATACTGAAATTTTAGAACACAATTGATCCATATGAATTCAGAGAGGGCTCAGCTCAGCTGTTGACAGAGGTACAGTGAGGAACATGTGATTCACTATATCAGAACGAGTTATGGCAACTCAAATTGGAGGCTGATCTGAATTGAAAAGAGTACTTCAGACCAAGAGATAGAAATGTAGGTTGAAAAAATGATATTGAGCAATTACTGACCCCTGATCCCATCAAATCTTTTGAGTTGACAGGAAAAGTTTCTGACAAGAAGTAAGGATCTGGGTCTGTGTTTTGCTTACATAACTGAACTGGGATTTTCTTCTAAAAAGAAATATTAGCAGCCAACTTATGAATATTGGACTTCATTTAAGAATTTTCTCTACTAGATATTTAACTTAATTTTGTATATTTGAGAATGCTTGATGTTATTTTTTCATAATTTTTAGTGAATGAAATTTGTTTTTTATGACAAATTTTTCTGTGATCAAGCAAATACTACAAAATATAAGCTACACAAACATCACTCATTTTTTAAAAAAATAAAATACTGTGTAAAATTACACAGAATTCCCTCAAAAAAAAAAAAAAAGCTGTAGAGGCAGTGTCATTTACCAGGGCATACATATACAAAGAGTAGGGACAAGTTTGGAAATGTAGAGTGAATTACATAAAGATGCAGTGTATAAAATTGGATTCTAGTGAGCCTAGGTAATAAAGATTGAAATAATTTTTGTGAAATGCTTACTTTTACTTTAAGTAATGAGAAATGCAAAGTTTCTTAAAGTATTTTAATGCATGCTGTGTATGTGTATATATATATATGTACATACATATATATGTAATTCCCTCCTCAAATGTAGAAAGATGAAAATAACATTTCAGTAACTCTAGAAATAAGGGGGAGATAGGACAGATAATTAACTAAAGGAATATTTTTTCTTAATCCCTTCAGAAAACTGAGGTTGCAAGGTAAGAGTAGCATAAAGTCCAAGAAAGGACAGCATCCCTCCCCCACCAAAAAGAGCTAGGGTACTTAGATTGTCTAGACTGTCACAAAACATGGCAAGGGATTGAAGCTGCAATACAAACAGGTTGGAAGACATCAGCTTAAAGTTCAGCCACCTGCTAAAGACAGATTTTGGGCTAGAGTAGTAGTATATACAACCCCTGAGAGGCATTGGTGTAAGAGGGCTCAGCTACTCATATGAAATACCATGAATTTCTAATCAGGTGCTTTTTAATTCTGATTTCCTCAGTGTGTGTGCCCAGCAGTGGGATTGCTGGATCGTATGACAGTTCCACTGCCAGTTTTTTAAGGAATCTCCACACAGTTCTCCATAGTGGCTGTACTAGTTTTCATTCCCACCAACAGTGTAAGAGGGTTCCCTTTTCTCCGCATCCTCTCCAGCATTTATTGTTTATAGACTCTTTGATAGCAGCCATTCTGACTGACATGAGATAGCACCTCATTGTGGTTTTGATTTGCATTTCTCTGATAATGAGTGACGTTGAGCATCTTTTCATATGTTTGTTAGCCTTCTGTATGTCTTCTTTGGAGAAATGTCTGTTTAGTTCTTTGGCCTATTTTTTTTGATTGGGTAGTTTATTTTTCTGGTATTGAGTGCATGAGCTGCTTGTATATTTTTGAGATTAATTCTTTGTTAGTTGCTTCATTTGCTATTATTTTCTCCCATTCTGAAGGCTGTCTTTTCACCCTGCTTATAGTTTTTTAGATGATAACGATGACCCTATATGTGAGACAGCAAAAGAGACACAGGTGTAATGAACAGACTTTTGGACTCTGTGGGAGAAGGTAAGGGTGGGATGATTTAAGAGAATAGCATTGAAACATGTATATTACTATATGTGAAATAGATTGCCAGTCAGGTTCAGTGCATGAGACAGGGCACTCAGGGTTGGTGCACTGGGATGATCCTGAGGGATGGGATTGGGAGGGAGATGGGAGGGGTCTTCAGGATGGGGAACACATGTAAACCATGGCTGATTCATGTGAATGTATGACAAAAACCACTACAAGATTCTAAAGTAATTAGCATCCAATTAAAATAAATTAATTAATTTACAAAAAAAAAAAAAGCATGTGGGAGGTGCAAGAGACCAGAGAGAGCCCCTTTTCCTAGTGCAGGTATTGCAGAAGGTAGGGTGCATCCTGGAAAATAAAAGGCAAAAACCTTGCAACCCTTCCCAAATCTTTCTCAAAGCCTGAAGCCTCTTGGGGATGGATAGAAAGATGAGTTTTTCCTGGAAACAAAGACATGTGACTGCTAAAGGAAGATGTTTTTAAAAAAGCTGTATTACATCTAAGGAAAGGATAAGAAACAGACTTGGCTTTAGGCAGCTATTATTAGAGGTCTCTTATCACTGGAAGAAGGTGATGGTGGGGACTTTCTCTATCACAAGACTCACTAGATATATAAGGCATAGCCTCACTGACTTGGAACAGAGAGACAAGAATTCTGAGAAAGCTATAGCTCTAGGATGCAATTACCCAGAGCTCCTTAACTACAGGGACAGCAGGGAACAAGCTAAAATAAGACACACATACCACAGCTGTGCCGAGCAAGCACCAAGTAACAAACAGGAATAGTCTACCGTGAGGCGAGGGAGAAGGCATGGAGAGAGACATCCCTCATGAAGTGCAAGCTTAAAGAATCAGATGAAACTTAAGGGGGAAGCTCTCCTTTCACGGAATATCTACCCTCCACTGTTGCTCAGTCGCTCAGTCATGTCTGACTCTTTGCCACCCCAAGGACTGCAACACGCCAGGCCTCCCTGTTCTTCACCATCTCCCAGAGCCTTTTCAAACTCATGTCCACTGAGTCAGTGACATCATCCAACCATCTCATCCTCTGTCATCCCTTTCTCCTCCTGCCTTCCTTCTTTCCCAGCTTCAGGGTATTTTCTAATGAGTCAGCTCTTCTCATTGATGGCCAAAGTATTGGAATTTCAGTTTCAACATCAGTCCTTCCAAATAAATATTCTGGATTGATTTCTTTAGGATTGACTGGTTTGATATTTGGCATTTAGTTAAATTTTTGAGACATTATAAAAGATCTGTATCTAGCAATCTAGAGAATCATTTTGAGAGATGATGGACATTGGATACACAGTCTTTATAAAAAACACACTATAATTAAAATGTAAAAACATTTGAGGGGAACAGTTAACAACACATATGAACGTAAAGGCGATTTCAGAAAAGAGATGGAAAATAGAAGGAAGTATTAAAATGAAATGCTGCCACTAAAAGCAGTAATGGTGGTTATCTCCTTTGAAAGTTTTATTCAGTAGACTTAACAGTGCTGAAGCAAAAATTAAATAAATTGAATATAGTTCTATCACTAACCTGAAACATAAACAAAAAAACAAAACAGAGGTGAAAGAGAACAGATAAATTGGTCAAATAGTGCAAAATACATCAGTTTGGAATTTCAGAAGCAGAAGGAGAGAAGAAAAAATATTTGAATTGATCACTGGCAAGCAAATTTAAAATATGATGAAATAAATCAAGCAATGAATACAAAAAGTGAAGGAAAGTAAAATAAAAATAAATATCTAAGACAGACACATTCATACACATATACATACATGCACTCACCAATAAACACAAACATGCCAAGACAAATGATATTCAGAAAGCTGAAAGTAAGATGAAACGAAGATCTTGAGGTCAGCCATATATCAAGAACCAGCAAATATAAGAAAAATGACAATAACGGAGGAGTTCTAATATGAAAACCTGAAAATCAGTACCCCAATGTCCATTGCAACACTGTTTACAATAGCTAGGACACGGAAGCAACCTAGATGTCTATCGGCAGAAGAATGGATAGGAAAGTTGCGTTACATATACACAATGGAATATTACTCAGCTATAAAAAAAGAACACATTTGAGTCAGTTCTAATGAGATAGATGAAACTGGAGCCTACTATACAGAGTGAAGTCAGAAAGGAAAACACCAGTACAATATATTAATGCATATATATGGAACTTAGAAAGATGATAACAATGACCCTACATACAAGACAGCAAAAGAGACACAGATGTAAACACATTTTTGGATTTTGTGGGAGAAGGCGAAGGTGGGATGATTTGAGAGAATAACACTGAAACATGAATATTCAGTTCAGTCAGTTCAGTCGCTCAGTCGTGTCCGACTCTCTGCGACCCTATGAATCGCAGCACGCCAGGCCTCCCTGTTCATCACCATCTCTCGGAGTTCACTCAGACTCACATCCATTGAGTCAGTGATGCCATCCAGCCATCTCATCCTCGGTCGTCCCCTTCTCCTCCTGCCCCCAATCCCTCCCAGCATCAGAGTCTTTTCCAGTGAGTCAGCTCTTCGCATGAGGTGGCCAAAGTACTGGAGTTTCAGCTTTAGCATCATTCCTTCCAAAGAAATCCCAGGGCTGATCTCCTTCAGAATGGACTGGTTGGATCTCCTTGCAGTCCAAGGGACTCTCAAGAGTCTTCTCCAACACCACAGTTCAAAAGCATCAATTCTTCGGCAATCAGCCTTCTTCACAGTCCAACTCTCACATCCATACATGACCACAGGAAAAACCATAGCCTTGACTAAACAGACCTTAGTCGGCAAAGTAATGTCTCTGCTTTTGAATATGCTGTCGAGGTTGGTCGTAACTTTTCTTCCAAGGAGTAAGCGTCTTTTAATTTCATGGCTGCAGTCACCATCAGCAGTGATTTTGGAGCCTAAAAAAATAAAGTCTGGCACTGTTTCCACTGTTTCCCCATCTATTTCCCATGAAGTGATGGGACCAGATGCCATGACCTTCGTTTTCTGAATGTTGAGCTTTACTATATGTGAAATAGATGACACGTCCAAGTTCAATGCATGAAAGAGGGCACTCAAAGCCAGGACACTGAAACAACCCAGAGGGATGGGATGGGGAGGGAAAAGGGAAGGAGATTCGAGATGGCGGGAAACTTGTACACCCATGGCTGATTCATGTCAATGTATGGCCAAAAACACTACAATATTGTAAATTAAAATAAATAAATAAAAAAGAAGATAATGGAATTATCTTGAAGTATTGGGAGGTTTGGTTCTCAAAAGTTATACTTTTATATTGAATATAATTATCCTTACAGCCACAAGCAATATAGAGGCTTTCAGACAAACAATAATTGAGAAAATAAATTGCTGCCAGCATGAACTGTAACAAATGGTAAAGAAAATTTATACAGAAATTGCTAACAGAGAAAAACTTGTATTTACACAAATAAATGAGTAGTTGCAAAAACGGTAAAAAGAAAAGTGAATACAAAAATTATTTATTATCTTAAACAAGATATAATATAGGTCATTGATTTATTATTATTTACAATTATCTACTTATAAAGAAAATTGACTGCCTACAGCTAGAATGACCATGATTAATTATAGGTTTCTGCCATGTAAGTGAAAAATATAACAAAGGACACAACAGAGGGGAAATAAACTAGAACTCCACTGTTGTAATATTCATATAATATGTGCAAAAAATATATTTGTGGATCCTCTGTGATAAGTTAAAGATACATGTTGTAAATCTGAGAGCAGTTAATAAAATAGACAATGAAGCATAGCTAATAAATTTATAAAGAAGATAAAATTAAGTAATAAAAAGGCACATTTAATTTAAAATTAGGCAGAAAAAAAGTTGACTAAAAGATAAAATGAAAAGAAACTAACACAATTATACATTTATGCATAAATCAATAATTGTATTAAGTGCAAATGATCTAAGCATCCTCATAAAAAGACTGATTCTAAGGTTGATAATGAAAACAAGACACTCCTATATACTTTATACAAGAATTTCATTTTAAATGTAACAGTAGATAAGCTAAAAGTAAAAGGAGGGAAAATGCAGTAAAAACATTAATCAAAAGGAAGTTGGAGAGGCTGTATTAATGTAGCTTCAGATCGAGGACTGTTACCAGAAAGAGGAGGGATATTGCATAACTATTAAGGACTATATTCAGAAAAGAGACATAACATGCTGAATTGTTTAATGCACTTAAGAATAGAACTTCAAATTGCATGAAGAACAACTTGAGAAATTTCTAGTAAATATCTTCCTATTTTGTGTTAGGTAACAATGAAAGAAGGAAAAAAACATCAAAACCATGCCCTTTTAGACAGGATCAGCAAAATGGACAGATGCGAAGCTATAAAACTTCCTTGTTTGTAGGTACTAGAGTTTTACTGAAAATATACTAGGATGAACCTGATACAGAGTTGTGATTTAATAGTTCCATATTTTTATGGAATATAGAATAGTACATTTTATTTTTTTTTCGTTGATTATTAAATCTATCATTAGATACTCTATCTGGAAGTTCTGAGCACCTTTCTTTTTAATAATTATTTTGCAAATTTCTGTTTATATTCTTCTAGTTGATCTGTTGTTAAACACTTCTTTCTATATATTCAAGATCTCATATTTATGATCATGTCTATATTGGTAAAGTATCAGGTATGATTATATTTATACTGGACAAAAATAACAATTTTCACTTGCAATTTATGGAGTGGTAATCATCACTAGGACTTCCCTGATGACTCAGTGGTAAAGAACATTCTGCCTACAACTCAAGAGATACAGGTTTAAGCCCTGGGTTAAGAAGATCCCCTGAAGGAGGAAATGGCAATCTACCACGATATTCTTGCCTGAAAAATTCCATAGACAGAGAAGCCTGGCAGGTTACAGTTTAAACAGTTGCAAAGAGTCCAACATGACTAAGCAACTGAACATGCATGCATGCAGTCATTACTTAAAATAATAGATTATTGAGAAAGTGAAAGTGGAAGTCCCTCAGTGATGTCTAACTCTTTGTAATCCCATGGACTATAGTTTACAAGGCTCCTCTGCCCATGGAATTCTCCATGCAAGAATATTGGAGTGGTTTGTTATTTCCTATTACTTCATGATAATTGTTTCTCCATATAGACTGGTTGTAGTTGTCAAAAACTTTTATAGCAATGTCTGATTAGATTACTTGCAGGGTATTCTAAAATAATCACTAGTTCTTTGCTTTAATAATTTCAGAAATACAAAGGTTAAGAATGTACAAAGGTATCATTTTAAAAAATATTAAATTTATTTATACTTATTTAATTTTTAATTCTGAATAATAATTTAAATGAATAAGCATTATTATTTGGAACAATTTTAAGTTTATAGAGTAATGGATCAGAAAGTACAGAGAATTCCCATAAATGCCCTTATCTCCTTGCCTAGCTTCCACTATTCTAGCATCTTTTATTAATGTGGTACATTTATTACTGCTACTGCTGCTGCTGCTGCTGCTAAGTCGCTTCAGTCGTGTCCGACTCTGTGCGACCTCATAGACGGCAGTCCACCAGGCTCTCTCGTCCCTGGGATTTTCCAGGCAAGAACACTGGAGTGGGTTGCCATTTCCTTCTCCAATGCATGAAAGTGAAAAGTGGAAGTGAAGTCGCTCAGTCATGCCCGACTCTTAGCTACCCAATGGACCGCAGCCTATCAGGCTCCTCCGCCCATGGGATTTTCCAGGCAAGAGTACTGTGGTGGGGTGCCATTGCCTTCTCCTAACAGTTCATGAGAGAATATCTATGCACTAGTACTAGCTGAAATCTATAGTTTACACTAGGATTTAATCTTTGTGTTGTACACTCTATTGATTTTTACAAATATATAATGATATGTATCCAATTTTATCATAACACATAGAAAATTTTCACTGCTCTGAGAATGCCTGTTTCACCTATTCATTTCTCATTTTCTCCCCACAAACACCTAATGGTCAGTGATCTTTTCACTGTCTCCATCATTTTGTCTTTTCTTAAATGTCATACAGTTGAGCTCATATATTATGTAACCATTTGAGATAAGCTTCTCTCACTTACTAATCTGTGTCTAAGGTTCCCTCATGTCTTTTCTGGACTTGATAGCTCATTTCTTTGTATGACTGAATAACATTCCATTGTATGGATATACCATAGTTTGCTAATTCACTCACTCGATCATTCACATCTTGATGGCTTTCAATTTTTGGCAGTTATATGTAAGGCTGCTTCAGACATTTGTTTGCAGGATTTTTGTGTGGAAATGAGCACTCATTTGGGTAAACACTGCAGAACATGACTCCTGGTGTATAGGTGTATATGGTAAGAGAATGTTTAGTTCTAAAAGAAAGTGTCAAACTTCCTCCCAGAGTGGCTATACCAATCTCCTTTCTGAGAGAAATGAACAAGAGTTTTTGTTGCTCTACATTCTCCACAGCATTACATTTTGGATTTTAGTCTTTCCAATTGGTGTCATTAATATCTCATTTTTAAAATCTAGATCCCCTAATGATGTATGGTATTGAGTATTCTTTCATAACTGTTTGAAATCTGTACATCTTTTTTGCTGAAGTATCTTTTTAAGATCTTTTGCCCATTTGTTAATTGTATTATTTTTGTTGATGAACTTTAAAGACTCTGTGTGGATTTTGGGTAACAGTTCTTTATCACACAGGTTTTGAAAATTCCCTCATGTGAATTATATTTTCATTCTCTTTAAAGTAGTTTCATCAGGACAGATTTTTAAATTTTAATGAAGTCCAGCTTATCAATATTTTTGCTTCATATGACTTACTTTTGGTACTTAAACAGTCAAGATTATCTCTTAGTAGCTTTTTCTCCTCAGTTATTGTGTTCATATTTCCTTAGTAAGAAAGACATATTTTAGTTTAAAAGTGGCATTGAAACATGTATAATATCATATATGAAATGAATCACCAGTCTAGGTTTGATGCATGATACTGGATGCTTGGGGCTAGTGCACTGAGATGACCCAGAGGGATGGTATGGGGAGGGAGAAGGGAGGTGGGTTCAGGATGGGGAACACGTGTATACCTGTGGCAGATACATGTTGATGTATGGCAAAACTAATACAATATTGTAAAGTAATTAGTCTCCAATTAAAATAAATAAATTTATACTAAAAATGCAAATTAAAAAAAAGGAATATATCTCTGTTTTTAGAAAAATCAAGATATGGAAAGAGGAAAAAAATGCCTGGCAAATTTCAAGATCCAGATTAGTCTCAAACTTGCATTTTGACAAGATGAATTTTCTCCATACTTGCATTACTAACCTCAAGTTTCAAAATTCTTAGAGTGAAAGCATCTATCTGGTCAAGCTTAGATTATAGTTCTCTCTCTCCACTAGTAAAGAAGATTATATCTGGATAGATAATTTCAGAATGACAGTGAAAAAAGAGGAAGAATCAATTCCCTAACAACTAGTCACAAAAAGTATGGAAAACTGGAGAGTGTTCAATACACAAAAAAGATCACAACCCCATAAAAATAGCAATATTTTAGCTTAAATATCATAACTGAGATTTCTTCAGAGACATTTTTTATTCTAGATTCCCATTCACTCTCTTGGATGGTCTAAAATATACACTCTATTTTTTCTTCACATATCCCAGTTGGAAAAATTGGACAAGCAATTCTAAAATTCATGATCAGTGATTTTCATAAAACACAGTCAAGGACTCTTTAAGAAGTGTTATTACATTTAGATTTTTTAATTCTTAGGATAAATAACAGGAAAAGAAAATATTAAAGGCAGATGCCATTTGTCTAAAGTATTTTTTATTCTACTCCAAGGCAAGTCTCTAATGACTAGCTATTAAAAGTGGACTTTCTAGCTATTAGGTAGGTAATTAATAAAAGGGCATTTGATTCATTGATTTGATTTTATATTTATGTTCAATGGGGTTCATGAATTGCTATCTTTTATCCATTGAGAATTCTAAAGCTAAATACTGTCTTCATCTCAGTCATGGGTGGATATGGCATTGGCCTGTTTAATTGACTGGAAAATACTAATGCACCAAGAAGAACAGAAACAGAACTTGGATTCTAAATCCTATTTCTCAATAATAATGCAGTTTCTTCTGTTCTGATAAAATTGCTAGGTAAAAATTTAGAAACCATGAAAATATCAACGAAAAATATTTACTAGCTTTAAAAAAAAGTATAGATCATCCTTTAAAAATAATCAACACATAATAAAAATTCATTTTAACACTGGATGTTATATCTCAATTATGGTATATACTTTATCTTTTTGTAAGTGAAAGGTCATATGAAATACTATATTCTGTTGTCAAATATTATATGTCTTTGGGAATTTTTTTCACACTTGTCATTTGATAATGAACAAATTGATAACATTCATTCCTTTAATACATTTTTATTTTATGCTTACAGTGCACCTAGTTTTTTTAGGTGTGAAAGTTACAAAATTAAACATAGTTCCACTTATCAAAAAGCCTACTTTCAGAAAAGAGAGGAAATCTAAGATTATGGAAACATGAAATTTCTACTTAAAATTCTAAAGCTGTGACCAAATCAAACAAAAATGGTGTGAAACCATCTTTAGTCAAAGTGGGGAGTGGCCTCAAACGAACAAACATACTAAGGTAATTTTTGTATATAAACCAGATGATTAAATAAAAGCTTGAAATAAATCATGGAGGGATGATTCACAAGAAGAGGTATCTCCTTCCTTGCTTCTTTCTAGTTTCTAGTGATTTGCCAGGGGATCTTTGGCATTTCTTAGCTTTCAGCTGTAGCATCTGAATCTTGGTCCCCACTGTCACATGTCATTTTCCCTGTGTGTCTGTATTCAAATAGTGTTTCCTTTTCTTATAAGAATCCAGTCATATTGAATTAAGACTCATCCTAATGACTTCATCTTAATTTGATTACATTTGCAAATATTTTTCCAAATAAGGTCTCATTCATAACTACAGATATTAGGACAGCAAAATGTCTTTCTGGGGTCACAATTTAACTATAAATAGAGAGTCTCCTTCTTTATTGTCGACCTGTTATGTTATATGAAAATATATTTCATTAAAAAGTAATCTCAACCTAATAATAGATAAGAGTGAATCTGTCACATGAAGTTGACGTTAGTGTGTATAATATTACATGGACAGGGAAGCCTGGCATGATGCAGGGTCTCAAAGAGTCAGACACAACTGAGCAATTGAACTGAACTGACTGATCAATAAGAATTTTAATACTTACTTTAAGAGAGCATGCAGCATTTTTTAAATAAAAAAGTAGAAATTAATAATGATAAAAGCAGACATAGAAATATAATGATAGAAAACCAAGAAAATACTGGAAAGGATAAATTAATGAAGAGCTGGTTCATGTGCTTGATGAAAAAATAGAGACAGAGTAAATCACCAAGGATTAGAAATGAAAACAGAGATTTATCCACAAATGCGGCAGAGTTAATATATTTTTAAGAGAGTATTACCTGAAAACTCTAGGGCAAGAAATTTCAAAATCTGAAGGAAATAGACAATTTCTTAGTGATAAACTTCCACTATTTATAAAATAAGGACAAAGACTTAATAAACCATTTATCATAGAATACATTGTGAAGATAGTTGAAAATCTATTCTTTAAAAATATTTTTAGTTGAAAGATAATTGTTTTACAATATTCTGTTGATTTCTGTCATACATCAATATGAATCAGCCATAGAAATACATATGTCCTCTCCCTCTTAAATCTCTCTTCCACCTCCCACCTCTTCTCACCCCCCTAGGTTGTTACAGAGCCCCAGTTTAAGTTCTCTGAGTAATATAACAAATTGAAAATATACTCTTAAAAGTCTTGGAATGTGAAGTCAAGTGGGCCTTAGAAAGCATCACTACAAACAAAGCTAGTGGAGGTGATGGAATTCCAGTTGAGCTGTTTCAAATCCTGAAAGATGATGCTGTGAAAGTGCTGCACTCAATATGCCAGCAAATTTGGAAAACTCAGCAGTGGCCACAGGACTGGAAAAGGTCAGTTTTCATTCCAATTCCAAAGAAAGGCAATGCAAAAGAATGCTCCAATTACCGCACAATTGCACTCATCTCACATGCTAGTAAAGTAATGCTCAAAATCCTCCAAGCCAGGCTTCAGCAATACGTGAACCGTGAACTCCCTGATGTTCAAGCTGGCTTTAGAAAAGGCAGAGGAACCAGAGATCAAATTGCCAACATCCGCTGGATCATGGAAAAAGCAAGAGAGTTCCAGAAAAACATCTACTTCTGCTTTATCGACTATGCCAAAGCCTTTGACTGTGTGGATCACAATAAACTGTGGAAAATTCTGAAAGAGATGGGAATACCAGACCACCTAACCTGCCTCTTGAGAAATCTGTATGCAGGTCAGGAAGCAACAGTTAGGACTGGACATGGAACAACAGACTGGTTCCAAATAGGAAAAGGAGTGCGTCAAGGCTGTATATTGTCACCCTGCTTATTTAACTT
>SJYT01063596.1:503251-532700 GCA_006410635.1 Cephalophus harveyi
TACGACCAACCTCGACAGCATATTCAAAAGCAGAGACATTACTTTGCCGACTAAGGTCCGTCTAGTCAAGGCTATGGTTTTTCCTGTGGTCATGTATGGATGTGAGAGTTGGACTGTGAAGAAGGCTGATTGCCGAAGAATTGATGCTTTTGAAGTGTGGTGTTGGAGAAGACTCTTGAGAGTCCCTTGGACTGCAAGGAGATCCAACCAGTCCATTCTGAAGGAGATCAACCCTGGGATTTCTTTGGAAGGAATGATGCTAAGGCTGAAACTCCAGTACTTTGGCCACCTCATGCGGGGAGTTGACTCATTGGAAAAGACTCTGATGCTGGGAGGGATTGGGGGCAGGAGGAGAAGGGGACGACCGAGGATGAGATGGCTGGATGGCATCACTGACTCGATGGATGTGAATCTGAGTGAACTCCGAGAGATGGTGATGAACAGGGAGGCCTGGCGTGCTGCGATTCATGGGGTCGCAAAGAGTCGGACACGACTGAGCGACTGAACTGAACTGAACTGAAAAGTCACCATGACTAGATAATTTACAGATGGGCTTTACATATAATTTTAAAATAGTAATTAAATCCAATATAATTGAAAACATTCAACTATAAAAAACATGAAATCTCCCTAGCTGGCTTCATTAAACAGAATATTGATAAGTATTATTCATTTATTATGAATAATTTATTGATAAGTATTATTCTAAGTAGATATTCATTTCCCACTGAGGCATGGTTAGAATCAAGATATATTTTTCACTATCATGGCTAGTACAGAGTTAGACTGATAGGACCATTATGATTTAGTAAAATTTCCTTAATGCCTGGTATAAATCAACTAATATAAAAACATCCTCTGGTTCACCTCTAGAATTTATTAAGAGATTTGGTCAGTAGTGATAATGGAATTTTCATAGATGTGTGTGTGTGTGTGTGTGTATCCTGTGCCTTTACAATGCTATCTGATGTGGATGAAGAACTAGTGATGAAGACCTCACCTACCAATGTAAGAGACATAAGACGAACATTCAATCCCTGGATCAGGAGGATCCCCTGGAGGAGGGCATGGTGACCCACTGCAGTATTCTTGCCTGGAGAATCCCATGGACAGAGGAGCATGGTGGACTACAGTCCATGAGATCGCACATAGTTGGACACAATTGAAGTGACTTAGCATAGCAGGGCATATATAAATGAAGTGGAAAACACACATTCACTCCTGTGATAAACACTCATACCTGATTTTCAAATAAAAATTCATTTCCATCTAAAGATAAGCTTTACCTCCCATGAGGACTCCTCTCATTCTTCAGGAAATTAATCCACCTGACTAATGGTTTAGTAGAAATATTTTTATTATATTTACATTTTAAAATTATTATTATTTAGTAGAACTAATAATCATTTAGTAAAACTAATTGTTTAATATTCCAGTAGAACTATTCAAAACACTAAAGGATGATGCCATCAACATGTTGCATTCAATATGTAATCAAATCTGGAAGATCCAGTGGTGGCCACAGGACTGGAAAAGGTCAATCCTCATCCCAATTCCCAAGAAGGGTAGTACCAAAGAATGTGCTAACCATGGAACAATTGCATTCATATCTCATACTAGTAAAGTCGTGCTTAAAATCTTTCTTAAAATCTTGCACACTAGGCTTCCGGATTATGCAAACCAAAAACTTCCAGATATCCAGACTGGGTTTAGAAAAAAAAGAGGAACCCAAGATCAAATTGCCAACATTCAATGGATCATAGAGAAAGCTAGGGAATTCCAGAAAAACATCTACTTATGTTTCATCGACTATGCCAAAGCCTTTGTGTGGATCATAATAAACTGTAGAAAGCTCTTAAAGAGATGGGAATACCATCTTACCTGTCTCCTGCAGGTCAAGAAGTATCAATTAGAACCCTGTATGGAACAATTAATTGTTTCAAGATTGAGAAAGGAGTATGACAGGGCTGTCTGCTATCACCTGGTTTGTTTAATCTAAATGCTGAGCACATCATGAGAAATGCTGGTCTGGATGAGTTACAAACTGAAATCAATATAGGCAAGAGAAATGTCAACAACCTCAGATATGCAGATGATACCACTCTAATGGCAGAAAGCCAAGAGGAACTAAAGAGCCTTTTGATGTGGGTGAAGGAGAAAGTGAGAGTCGACTTAAAATGAAATATTAAAAAAAAAACTAAGATCATGACATCTGGTACCATTGAGGTGAGGTGAAGTCGCTCAGTCGTGTCCGACTCTTTGCGACCCCGTGGACTGTAATCTACTAGGCTTCTCCATCCATGGGATTCTCCAGGCAAGAATAC
Organism: Cephalophus harveyi; assembly: GCA_006410635.1. Classification (NCBI taxonomy): domain Eukaryota; kingdom Metazoa; phylum Chordata; class Mammalia; order Artiodactyla; family Bovidae; genus Cephalophus; species Cephalophus harveyi. The sequence continues at coordinate 505,576 of SJYT01063596.1, forward strand.
TGGAGTGGATTGCCATTTCTTTCTCCAGGGGATCTTCCCGACCCAGGGATCGAACTCGGGTCTCCCACATTGGAGGCAGACGCTTTAACCTCTGAGCCACCAGGGAAGCCTGGTACCATTACTTCACGGCAAATAGAGGGGGAGAAAGGTGGAAGTAGTGACAGATTTCCTCTTCTTGGACTCTAAAAATCACTGCAGATGGTGACTACAGTCATGAAATCAGAAGACATTTGCTTCCTGGCAGGAAAACTCTGACAAATCTAGACAGTGTGTTGAAAAGCATAAACATTACTCTGCCAACAAAGGTCCATATAGTCAAGGCTATGGTCTTCCCAGTGGTCACGTATGGTTGTGATAGCTGGACTGTAAAGTAGGCGGAGTGCAGAAGAATTGATATCTTTGAACTGTGGTGCTAAAGAAGACTCCTGAGAGTCCCTTGGACTGCAAGGAGATCAAACCAGTCAGCCTTAAGGGAAATCAACTCTGAACACTCATTGGAAGGACTGATGGAACTCCAGTATTTTGGTCATCTGGTTCAAACAGCTCTTATTGGAAAAGTCCTTGATGCTGGGAAAATTTGAGGGAAAAAGTACATGAGTGTGTCAGAGGACAAAAAGACTGAATGGCATCACCAATGCAACAGACATGAATTTGGGCAAATTTCGGGAGAGGGTGAGGGACAGGGAGGCCTGGTGTACTGCAGCACCTGGGGTAGCAAAGAGTCGGGCACGACTAGTAACTGAATCATAATGACAACTATTTAATGCTGTATCCATAAGTTCATTTTTACATGTGATACTCTAAACAGTAATACTTTGTTTATACATTTATCTTTCTTATCAGACAGTGAGCTCATTAAGATAAAATTAATGCATTGTGGAAGTTCAATACCTTATTATTGATGAAACTATTAACTGAGGAAATTAAATTGAGGAATTCACCTTCCTAGCACTGAATCAAATAGGCATTAACCTGTGTTATACAGAGACATTTCAAATGACAGATGGATTTCTTTTATGAGAAATAAAGCAAAATATACCATAAGATTTGTAAATAAAATGTGATAATTCCCTAACATAGCAGAACAATGGATAAGGGTAGGAATTTTCACTCTGTAACTTTTAGGAACCAAAATGCTTAAACACTTGTCATAGACAAAATGAATCCTTAATCTACCTTTCAGTTTTCTGACAGAAAAAGAGTGCTGGCCATCATGTCATCTAGGAATTTCTCCATGTACTTTAATCTATCAGCTGAAAAATATTCAATTGATTATTACAGATGGGCATGAAGTCTGTTCTGATGGACTGAGGAAGGAAAAGATTGATAAATGCTGAGAGACAGATTATATCTTGATGATTATTTTGTAAAGTCAATCATCTGTGTACTGGGTGCTTATTATAATCTATCCTAGGAAAATTATCATTGCCTACTAATTGGAATGTATTTTGCTTCATTTTTTAAATTTAAAATGCCAAGGATAATTTTCTTCTGGAAATGATTATATATAGCAGTGGAGAAACACACCTAACAAAATCAGCAACTTTATATTCATTAAAAATGATGAATATTCCAAATTTTCTGTGTCTTATTAAATCAATATTCAGTTCAGTTCAGTCGCTCAGTCGTGTCTGACTCTTTGCAACCCCATGAATCGCAGAACGCCAGGCCTCCTTGTCCATCACCAATTCCTGGGGTTCACTCAGACTCACGTCCATCAAGTCCATGATGTCATCCAGCCATCTCATCCTCGGTCGTCCCGTTCTCCTCCTACCCCAATCCCTCCCAGCATCAAAGTCTCTTCCAATGAGTCAACTCTTCGCATGAGGTAGCCAAAGTACTGGAGTTTCAGTTTTAGCATCATTCCTTCCAAAGAAATCCCAGGGCTGATCTCCTTCAAAATGGACTGGTTGGGTCTCCTTGCAGTCCAAGGGACTCTCAAGAGTTTTCTCCAACATCACAGTTCAAAAGCATCAATTCTTCGGTGCTCAGCCTTCTTTACAGTCCAACTCTCACATCCATACATGACTACTGGAAAAACCATAGCCTTGACTAGACAAGCTTTAGTCGGCAAAGTAATGTCTCTGCTTTTGAATATGCTATCTAGGTTTGTCATAGCTTTTCTTCCAAGGAGTAAGCGTCTTTTAATTTCATGGCTGCAGTCACCATCTGCAGTGATTTGGGAGCCCCCAGAAATAAAGTCTGACACTATTTCCACTGTTTCCCCATCTCTCTCCCATGAAGTGATGGGACCAGATGCCATGATCTTCGTTTTCTGAATGTTGAGCTTTAAGTCAACTTTTCTGCCATTGTTAATCTCTAAGTATCCTCAGTTTTCCCTTTTATCTTCTTAGATTTTGGTCACCTTTGTAATTAGCTCTCTATTAAATTGCCCATATTTTAACTACTTTGAGTACTTATGACCCTTACTCCACTCAGTACTGATTTTGAATGACATACACTCCCGCTAAAAAATTAGTAGTAGCATCCTTGAGTCTTGTGTCACAGTGTATTTTAAGCTTACACTGTGGCTCTGATGCAGTGCTGGAATCAATTACAAATGCATGGAATGGAGAGGAAATTATATTTAACTTCTCACATGCCATATAACTGCTCTACTAACTACTTCTGAATTATACTTCGGTATTATACTTGGTGACTACAAGATTACTTACTTTATTGTGTGTATTCATAGAATAGTCTCTTCTCCAAAGACCATATATTTTCTTTAACAAGTCTTTATTAGAAAAGTTTTTGAGACTTACACATCTCGGTGCATTAAAACTATTCTAAAACCCATATATTCTGTTTTCCACATACTGGCAAGTGTGGAAATGTGATGAACCTATGTCAGTGTCTTCTTGCTGCTGTAACACATTATCACAAACTTAATAGGTAAAAACAGCTCAAGTTTATCATGCTATAGTTCTGTCCATCTCAAAATCCTTCAGCTTAATCATACTTCCAAAGTTCTTTTACCATATAAAGCAAGATATTCACAGGTTGCAGGATTAAGATAATAGACATTATTTATTTATTTAGGCAGCACGATGCAGCATGTGGGATCTTAGTTTCCCAATCAGAGACTGAATTCACACTCCCTGGAGTAGAAGTGCGGAATATTAATCACTGGACTGCCAGGGGAAGTCCCAAGATACAGGAATTTTTAGGCAGTGGTTTTTCTGCTTACCACAACTTTCATAAAGCAATGGTCAGAGCAGAGACTAGACTAGAAGTTTCACAATTCTGTCACATGTTGGTCCTATCACATTATAAATTATTTGAATCATCTAAAGAAGAGATCACTTTTTAAAACATGACTACATTTTAAAACTAGACAGATTATTTTAAAGGAGAAAGTCCTTCTTACTAGCAAATGGTCATACTGTGCCCTGTATTTATTTTAGTTAAAAAAATTTTAACATTATAGGTCTGCAGCTAAGATTGCTAGGGAAGGATTTAAAAATGAGAACACATTTGGAAGATCCATACAGGAAACATGCAATAAGAGTGGAGTTCCAGAAATAGGAACCATAAACGTAAGGACACATCATATGGACAGTTGTCAACAGGACTCTCAGACGTTTTTAAGCAATATGATATCTGATAAATAATATTCAAAAGCTCAGCAACCTAATTACTCTTTCATCACTGATAGGAATTCATTAAAGTTGTACATAAAAACATTTTTAAATTATTATTTGCTTGATCTAGTTGAAGGATGGGGAAATTTCAAGATAAAGGGCATGCTTGAAACTGTTACCAAAGTAAAAGAGCATAAACAGAGAAAGATAATTTAATAAAGGAAAGTAATGGGGCTACAAGTGGCTGCCTGATTATTTGTATAAGACACTATTCCTTACACAAGACATAAAATGAATATTCAAGCTAACACTGTGTGTGTGTGTGTGTGTGTGTGTACGTGTTAGTCACTCAGTCGTGTTTGACTCTTTGCACCCTCATGGACTGTAGCCTGCCAGGCTCCTCTGTCCATGGGGTTCTCCAAATAGAAATACAAAAATAGAGTGAGTTTCCATTTCCAGGGGATCTACCAGACCCAAGGATGGAACCAAGGTCTCTTAGCCTTTCAGGGAGGTTCATTACCATTTAAGTCACAAGGTAAGTCCCTCAAGTTGCTTTTGTCAGGATGTTAAGGGAAAGGATGATCCTAGCTGATAAGCTGAGTTACAAATTTTGTCCTTTTTTACACTTTTTCACTAATACTAAATTTGCATTCAAAAATCTTAGTTGATATATGAAAGAAAATATATTTCTCATCAACCTAATAACATCCACCTAAAGAATTGCTCCTCTCAAATTTAATATTTACCTTAAAAATAATGTGATTATTTATTATAATTACAAATAAGTATAAATTGATCAAAGCCTTGCTAGTTTTGTGCTTTACCAGTGTTTGTATGCTTTGGCAATCTATATAATGATGAATGATATCTTGTGAATATTTTAATTTGTATTTCATTTTTATTGTGAGTAATTTTACAATGTATGGAACTAGATGTTCTTAATCAGATTATGTATATACTTTTCCTTTTAATAATCCACCTTTTTTCATTCTGTTTTGTTCTGGGTATATAATGATGAACTAAAATATATGTTCACCAGTGTCACAGAGCTTATGGTCTAATGAGCAAGACACAAAATAATCAAGTAATAAAACCATGGCATAAGTCTATAAAGGAAAATGGAGTGTAATTTGACAAAAGGATGTGAGGAGAGATTAGTAGAAGAATTACCTAAGAAACTTTAGAAAGTTTGCAAATGCCCTTCACATATTTGAGGCTGCAATATAACCCATGGATACATATGTTCCCTGATGGCTCAGCAGTAAAAATTTGCCTGCAAAGTAGGAAAGTAGGTTCAATCCTTTGACCAGAAGGGAGATATAAATTCGATCCCTGGGCCAGGGAAGATCCCCTGGAAAAGGAAATGGCAAGTCACGCCTGTATTCTTGCCTGGTAAATCCAATGGACAGAAGGGCTTGGTGGGCTACAGTTTATGGGGTTGCAAAGAGTTGAACATAACTTGGTGACTACAACACAAAAAAGGAGACATTTCTTGAAAGAAAAAATGCAGAATTAGTTTTATTTCATTACCAGAATACTCTATGGCTGGTTCTATTTCTTATTTTGTTCTAAAGGCACTGTCTACTCGGTACCATAATATGATAGTTATATAGACAACATGGATGAGAATATCCTCATTTAATACTAAAGATAAATGAAGCAAAGAATGTTTAACTGTTTTGTTAAGGTCAAATCCCAGCTTTGTTTTAAACCTTAGCCTTTATTCATTACAGGACCTTTGAGAAAACGTGGTAATCTTTTTTTACTTGGTGGTTTATGATTGTCGCTTGGCAAACTATGAATACCAAATACCTAAAAACTTAACTAATTTGATACAAAATATGAAAATACATTGTAACATAAAATGTATTATATTAAAATATAGAGCTCAGTTTACTATTGCTTATCTGCATATTTAAAGCTTGCACAATACACTCTCAAAAGTAAGAAAGAACATATCCCTTGAGACTTTTGCCTCAATCTGACAGAATAAAGGAGTGAGTTTTCCTATATCAAATCACCACATTTGATTATTTCAAGGAGAAAAGCAGAAACGTGAAAAGGAGAATTGAAGAGAGAAGATGTGGAAAAGATAAGGAGAGAAACAGAACTATGAGAATAGAGATGGCAGGATAGAAGATAATGAATTGTACTCTCTTAGATGGGGAGCAGGGAGAAATTATTTTTAGAAAGATAAAAATGAACTAGAACATAAGAATGATATTTCTTTATCTATAAACTACTCAATACTCAACTGTAGTAAGATGTGGCAGAGTAAGGTGGGATCATAATATTTAATATATCTGTCTGGACCCCTTCTCCCTTATACTGCATGTCACTTCCCAAAGATTTAATTTATTTCATCAGATTGGTTGTCACATGCTCCATTTCCCTTATCCTCTAAACTGCTAATTTTTGTTCCTGAATATTCAGTAGTAGATGTAATCACTAAGCATATAATCACATTCTGTAATTCCCTCATTTTAAGTTTTTATTCACATTATAATTTAGAGATTTCTGAAAATAAAACAAGATTTAAAGATAATGCTTTTCTTGGAAGAGCATAGTCAAATAAAGTTATACCTAAAGGAACTAAAATTGTTCACATGATTTTGTAATATAATTTAGTACATTACTTATTTCTTGATTGGTTCTAAGACCATATTTAGTATCAAGTGTAAAAGGACTAATATACTAATTTATGTTTTATTTATTTTGCCACAAAGAAAAACTAACTTGATTTTAATGTGGTATTTATTATTTTTGTTACATATCATCAAGACTACATATCCTTATTAATAACAAATTTAAAAGTGTACCTTTTAACTTTGAAATAAGTATAGTGTTAGGAACTCTTTATATGGGAATTCATGTTGGAAAAAAAGCATTTTAAAAGGATTACATTTGCATGGTGTTCAGAAAGTGTGTCCTCTAGAGAAACTTTTCATTGTTATTTTAATAACTGTGTCAAGACATTCTGTGTGGCAAAAGTAGTTATCATTACATCTTCGAGACTGACAACTGACTTCAGCTGATGGCAGATGAAAACAAAGCACATACAAGAAAAATTGAACACTATTACACCTTCTGTTTACTGATGCAGCTGAAAAAAAGACAATCCCTAAGAATAAACTGTTCAAAAGATATCTTAGTGGAAGTGACTGTCTAATGATAGATGAAATTTCATGGTCTCCCCATGGCTCATAAAATTGGATTTTATTTCATTGTAATTGGTTTTTTATTTAAAACTCGTCAGTTCAATTCAGTTCAGTAGTTCAGTCATGCCTGACTCTTTGCGACCCCATGAACTTCAGCACAATAGGCCTCGCTGTCCATCACCAAATCTTGGAGCCTACTCAAACTCATGTCCATTCAGTTGGAGATGCCATCCAACCACATCATCCTCTGTTGTCCCATTCTCCTCTGGCTTTCAATCATTCCCAGAATCAGAGTCTTTTCAAATGAGTCAGTTCTTTGCATCAGGTGGCCAAAGTATTGGAGTTTTCAGCTTCAGCATCAGTCCTTACAATGAATATTCAGGACTGATTTCCTTTAGGATGGACTGGTTGGATCTCCTTGCTGTCCAAGGGACTCTCAAGAGTCTTCTCCAACACCACAGTTCAAAAGCATCAATTCTTTGGTGCTCAGCTTTTTTATAGTCCAAATCTCACATCCATACATGACTACTGGGAAAACCAAAGCTTTGACTATATGGACATTTGTTGGCAAAGTAATGTATCTGATTTTTAATATGTTGTCTTTTTTTGCTCGTAGCCTTTCATCCAAGGAGCAAGTGTCTTTTAATTTCATGGCTGCAGTCACCATCTACACTGACTTTGGAGCCTAAAAAAGTAAAGTCAGCCATTGCTTCCACTGTTTCCCTATCTACTTCCCAGGAAGTGATGGGACCAGATGCCATGATCTTAGTTTTCTGAATGTTGAGCTTTAAGCCAACTTTTTCACTCTCCTCTTTCACTCTCATCAAGAGGCTCGTTCCTCTTCACTTTCTGCCATAAGGGTGGTGTCATCTGCATATCTGAGGTTATTGATATTTCTCCTGGCAATCTTGATTCCAGCTTGTGCTTCTTCTAGCCCAGCATTTCTCATCATGTACTCTGCATATAAGTTAAATAAGCAGGATAACAATATACAGCCTTGACATACTCCTTTTCCTATTTGGAACCAGTCTGTTGTTCCATGTCCAGTTCTAAATGTTGCTTCTACACCTGTACACAGATTTCTCAGGGGGCAGGTCAGGTAGTTTGGTATTCACATCTCTTGAAGGATTTTCCATGGTTTGTTGTGATCCACACAGTCAAAGGCTTTAGCATATTCAATAAAGCAGAAATAGATGCTTTTCTGGAACTCTCTTGCTTTTTCAATGATCAAATGGATGTTGGCACTTTTATCACTGTTTCCTCTGCCTTTTCTCAATCAAGCTTGAATATCTGAAAGTTGATGGTTCACGTACTGCTGAAGCCTGGCTTTGAAAATTTTGAGCATTACTTTGCTAGCTTGTGAGATAAGTGCAATTGGGTGCTAGTTTGAGCATTCTTTGTCATTGCTTTTCTTTGAAATTGGAAAGAAAACTGACCTTTTCCAGCCCTGTCGCCACTGCTGAGCTTTCCAAATTTTCTGGCATATTGAGTGCAACACTTTCACAGCATCATCTTTTAGGTTTTGAAATAGTTCAACTGGAATTCCACCACCTCCACTAGCCTTTCTCATAGTGATGATTCCTAAGGCCCACTTGACTTCACATTCCCGGAGGTCTGGCTCTAGGTGAGGGATCACACCATCATGATTATCTGTGTCATGAAGATGTTTTATATAGTTCTTTTGTATATTCTTGCCTCCTCTTCTTAATATCTTCTGCTTCTGTTAGGTCTATACCATTTCTGTCCTTTAATATGCCCACCCTTGCATGAAATGTTCCCTTTTCTTGAAGAGATCTCTACTCTTTCCCAGTCTATTGGTTCCCTCTATTTCTTTGTATTGATCATGGAGGAAGGGTTTATGTATCCTTGCTTTTCTTTGGAACTCTGTATTCAAATAGGTATATCTTTCCTTTTCTCCTTTGCCTTTCTCTTCTCTTCTCTTCTTTTCACATCTGTTTGTAAGGCTTCCTCAGAAAGCCATTTTTGCCTTTTACATTTCTGTTTTTTGAGGGGATGGTCTTGATCACTGCCTCATGTACAATGTCACAAACTCCTGTCCACAGTTCTTCAGGTACTCTGTCTATCAGATATAATCCCTTTAATCTATTTGTCACTTCCACTGTTAATCATAAGGTATTTGATTTAGGTCATACCTGAATGGTCTAGTGATTTTTCCTACTTTCTTCAATTTTAAGTCTGAATTTGGCAATCAGGAGTTCATGATACGAGCCACAGTCAGATCCCAGTCTTGTTTTCGCTGACTGTATAGAGCTTCTCCAGAGAAGGCAATGGCAACCCACTCCTGTACTCTTGCCTGGAAAATCCCATTGATGGAGGAGCCTGGTAGCCTGGTGTCCATGGGGTCGCTAAGAGTCTGGCAGGACTGAGCGACTTCACTTTCACTTTTCACTTTCCTGCATTGGAGAAGGAAATGGCAACCCACTCCAGTATTCTTGCCTGGAGAATCCCAGGGACGGGGGAGCCTGGTGGGTTGCTGTCTATGGGGTCACACAGAGTCAGACTCGACTGAAGCGACTTAGCAATAGAGCTTCTCCATCTTTGGCGGCAAAGAATATAATGAACTTGATTTTTGTGCTGACCATCTGGTGATGTCCATGTGTAGAGTCTTCTCTTGTGTTGTTGGAAGAGGGTGTTTGCTATGATCAGTACGTTCTCTTGGCAAAACTCTCTTAGCCTTTAACCTGAGTCATTCTGTACTCCAAGGCCAAATTTGCCTGTCACTCCAGGTGTTTCTTGACTTCCTACTTTTGCATTCCAGTCCCCTATAATGAAAAGGACATCTTTTTCATGTGTTAATTCTATAAGGTCTTGTAGCTCTTCATAGAACTGTTAAACTTCAGCTTTTTCAGTATTACTGATCGGGGCATAAATTTGGATTACTGTGATACTGAATGGTTTGCCTTAGAAATGAACAGAGATAACTATGTCTTTTTTGAGATTGCGTCCAAGTACTGCATTTCAGATTCTTGTTGACCATGATGGCTACTCCATTTCTTCTAAGGGATTCTTGCCCACATTTGTATATACATAGCTGTCATCTGAGTTAAATTTACCTGTTTCAGTTCATTTTTCTTCACTGATTACTAAAATGTCAGTGTTCATTCTTGCCATCACGTTTGACCACTTCCAATTTGCCTTGATTCATGAATCGAACTTTACAGGTTCCTATGCAATATTGCTTTTTACAGCATTAGACTTCACTTCCATCACCAGTCACATCCACAACTAGGTGTTGTTTTTGCTTTGGCTCCGTCTCTTCAATCTTTCTGGAGTTATTGTTCCACTCTTCTCCAGTAGCATATTGGGCACCTGCCGACCTGGTGAGTTCATATTTCACTGTCCTATCTTTTTGCCTTTTCATACACTTCATGGGGTTCTCAAGACAAGAATGCTAAAGTGGTTTGCCTTTCTTTTCTCCAGTGAACCACGTTTTGTCAGAATTCTCCACCATGACCCATCCGTCTTGGGTGGCCCTACACAGCATGGCTCATAGTTTCATTCAGTTAAACAAGGCTGTGGTCCATGTGATCAGATTGGTTAGTTTTCTGTTGTGGTTTCCATTCTGCCTACCCGCTGATGGAGAAGTATAAGAGGCATATGGATGCTCCTTGATGAGAGAAAAGCCTCCTGATGAGAGAGAAGCTTCCTGATGAGAAAGACTGACTGAGGGGGAATTGGGTCTTGTTCTGAATTGTGGGGGCATGCTTCAGTTCAGTTCAGTCGCTCAGTCATGTCCGACTCTTTGCGACCCCATGAATCGCAGCATGCCAGGCCTCCCTGTTCATTACCATCTCCCAGAGTTCACTCAGACTCACGTCCATCGAGTCCATGATGCCATCCAGCCATCTCATCCTCGGTCGTCCCCTTCTCCTCCTGCCCCCAATCCCTCCCAACATCAGAGTCTTTTCTAATGAGTCAACTCTTCGCATGAGATGGCCAAAGTACTGGAGTTTTAGCTTTAGCATCATTCCTTCCAAAGAAATCCCAGGGCTGATCTCCTTCAGAATGGACTGGTTGGATCTCCTTGCAGTCCAAGGGACTCTCAAGAGTCTTCTCCAACACCACACTTCAAAAGCATCAATTCTTCGGCGATCAGCCTTCTTCACAGTCCAACTCTCACATCCATACATGACCACAGGAAAAACCATAGCCTTGACTAGACGGACCTTAGTCGGCAAAGTAATGTCTCTGCTTTTGAAAATGCTATCTAGGTTGGACATAACTTTTCTTCCAAGGAGTAAGCGTCTTCTAATTTCATGGCTGCAGTCACCATCAGCAGTGATTTTGGAGCCCAAAAAAATAAAGTCTGGCACTGTTTCCACTGTTTCCCCATCTATTTCCCATGAAGTGATGGGACCAGATGCCATGATCTTCGTTTTCTGAATGTTGAGCTTTAAGCCAACTTTTTCACTCTCCTCTTTCACTTTCATCAAGAGGCCTTTTAGCTCCTCTTCACTTTCTGCCATAAGGGTGGTGTCATCTGCATATCTGAGGTTATTGATATTTCTCCCGGCAATCTTGATTCCAGCTTGTGTTTCTTCCAGTCCAGCCTTTCTCATGATGTACTCTGCATATAAGTTAAATAAGCAGGGTGACAATATACAGCCTTGACGCACTCCTTTTCCTATTTGGAACCAGTCTGTTGTTCCATGTCCAGTCCTAACTGTTGCTTCCTGACCTGCATACAGATTTCTCAAGAGGCAGGTTAGGTGGTCTGGTATTCCCATCTCTTTCAGAATTTTCCACAGTTTATTGTGATCCACACAGTCAAAGGCTTTGGCATAGTCAATAAAGCAGAAGTAGATGTTTTTCTGGAACTCTCTTGCTTTTTCCATGATCCAGCGGATGTTGGCAATTTGATCTCTGGTTCCTCTGCCTTTTCTAAAGCCAGCTTGAACATCAGGGAGTTCACGGTTCACGTATTGCTGAAGCCTGGCTTGGAGGATTTTGAGCATTACTTTACTAGCATGTGAGATGAGTGCAATTGTGCGGTAGTTGGAGCATTCTTTTGCATTGCCTTTCTTTGGAATTGGAATGAAAACTGACCTTTTCCAGTCCTGTGGCCACTGCTGAGTTTTCCAAATTTGCTGGCAGATTGAGTGCAGCACTTTCACAGCATCATCTTTCAGGATTTGAAACAGCTCAACTGGAATTCCATCACCTCCACTAGCTTTGTTCGTAGTGATGCTTTCTAAGGCCCACTTGACTTCACATTCCAAGATGTCTGGCTCTAGATTAGTGATCACATCATCATGATTATCTGGGTCATGAAGATCTTTTTTGTACAGTTCTTCCATGTATTCTTGCCACCTCTTCTTAATATCTTCTGCTTCTGTTAGGTCCATACCATTTCTGTTCTTTATCGTGCCCATTCTTGCATGAAATGTTCCCTTGGCATCTGAAATTTTCTTGAAGAGATCTCTAGTCTTTCCCATTCTGTTGTTTACCTCTATTTCTTTGCATTGATCACTGAAGAAGGCTTTCTTATCTCTTCTTGCTATTCTTTGGAACTCTGCATTCAGGTGCTTATATCTTTCCTTTTCTCCTTTGCTTTTCGTCTCTCTTCTTTTCACAGCTATTTGTAAGGCCTCCCCAGACAGCCATTTTGCATGCTTAGTGAATCTTTAATCTGGTTTTCTGTTGATGAGCAGGGCTGTGTTCCCTCCCTGTTATTTGACCTGAGCCCAAACTATGGTGGAGGTAATGAAGATAATGTCAACCTCCTTCAAAAGACCCCTTGCATGCACTGCTGCACTTAGTGGCCCCAATCCTGCATCAGGCCACCACCAACCCATGCTTGCACTGGAGACTCCTGGACACACATGGGCAAGTCTGAGTCAGTTTCTTGTGGGGTCACTGCTCCTTGCTCCTGGGTCCTGGTGAAAATACAAGGTTTTGTTTGTGCTCTCCAAGAGTCTGTTTCCCCTGTCCTGTGTAAGTTCTGGCAGCTCTATGGTGGGGTTAATGGTGACCTCCTCCAAGAGGGCTTATTCCATACCCAGGTCTACTGCACCCAGAGCCCCTGTTCCTGGAGCAGTCCACTACTGACCCTTACCTCCGCAGGAGACACTCAAACACAATTCTGTCTCAGTCTCTGTAGATCTTTGAGTCCTGGTGTGCACAAGGTTTGTTTGAGCACTCTGAATGTCTCTGGCCTGTATGGGGTTTGATTCTAAACATGATTTTGCCCCTCATACCATCTTGCTTGTGCTTTTCCTTTGCTCCGGACTCCAATAAAAGTCTTAAAAGGAGAAGAAGCTTAAAAGAAAATTTGAGTATCATTTATTTAATGAAGTTTGACCTTAGTAGTTGTCTTTTAAACTATTTAACCATTTTATCATTATTGGAGAATATTATACTGAATCTCTGAAATGAGCATATTGTAGGAAAATCATACAAATTACTTGCTCACCTAAGTCAACTTCAAGATAATATCTACATTAACAGTTATTATGGCTGATAGTAACTGTCAGAGAGCAAAAAATTATTAACTATTCATCTATGTCTTCTAAATTTTCACTTTCTGATTTTAAACTGTAAATGAAACACAGTAATATTTATAGATATACAATCTTACAATTAACTTTTTTAAAAAAGACACTATGCACTTTGCTAGATTCTGTGCATTATAAGTCGCTTCAGTCATGTCTGACTCTGCAACACTATGGACTGTAGCCTGCCAGGCTACTTTGTCCATGAAATTCTCCAGGCAGGACACTGGAGTGGGTTGCCATGTCCTCTTCCAGGGTATCTTCCCAACCCAGCATCAAACATGCATCTCTTATGTCTCCTGCATTGGCAGCCAGGTCCTTTACCAGTAGCACCACCTGGGAGACTTCTGTAGATACTACAAAATGACAAGATCCTCAAAGGATGTATAACTGTGTCTGACAAGTGGCATGATTTGCCAGTCAAGGTAACTAAGGGTATGACATTTCTTCAGATGTTTTGTTCAATGTCACATATATAAAAATGGAATTAATTCAGATAAAAATGAAGAAATAAAGAAGAATCTAAGGGAGTCTAAATTGACATATGATGGAAGGCAGCATGGCATTTTAAAATAGCAAAGAGTGAGCTCACACGGGAATTAGGTATATCTCTTCAGTATTTGAAAGCCTGTCATGAGCAAGGGGATTAATGTCTGTTTTAGATAAGTATTTCAAAAATAGATTTGTGTTTAAGTGAAGGCAGAGGTTTGTGCCAGAGAGATTCAACTATGCCTGCTACCTGAGATAATGAGCACCTAGTTACTATAGATGTAAAAGCATTGATTCGACATACATTAAAGATGAATGGCTTGGAAGAAATTTAAGAGTCATGTAGTCGCAAAGAGTCGGACACGACTGAGTGACTGAACTGAACTGAACTGAGGGAATATCTATTCAGTGCTTCAAATTAATTTGAGTTTTCTACTCAATTTGAGGAACTTGATGGCCCAAACATATAACATTGTCATATCTTGGTTGTGTGTATATTTATAATCCAGCCACTGCATTGACTGTATTGATCAGATCAATGAGTTACAATGGAACTGGAAGATTCAGTCTTAACAGATACAGCATATAAGTTGAAATTTCCAAAGGAAATAGGCTGAACAGAGTATGAATCCTGTTAAAATCCAAATATTTTTGACAGAAATATTTGATGTCCTGAACACTCAAAAGTAAATAAATATCAGGAATGTTAAACATAGTAGAAAAATGTATTTTTAAAAAAATTCAGCCATATCCAGGGTGTAGCTTCAGCTCTAACATTTGCCAGCTGTTGTCTATACCACTTTGATGGATTCTGAAGAGGATTTAAGTATGAAAATAAAGTTATGCGCAAAGGTTCTATTCAATATATGAAAATATTACAGGCCCATAAATGTTAATTTTGCTTTATTTAATTTAAAATGAAATTACTTTAAGTCCTAGAATTGAAAAAAATAAATTTATTAATACGCTCCAACATGCAAGAATACAATTTAAGAATGATTCATAAAATAATACCCACTAAACTTCCATTTACTTACCCTAGACTCCAAACCCACCTCACTTTCATCCACCCTATGGAGACAAGGCTAAACTTGTGGAAATAAAATTTGTTTATAACTTTTTACTACCTACTGTACAAAGTGATTGATTCAGTTATACATATACATATATCCCTGGTGGCTCAAATGGTAAAGAGTCTGCTTTGGGAGACTCAGGTTCAATCCCTGGGTTGGGAAGATCTCCTGGAGAAGGAAATGGTAACCCACTCCAGTATTCTTGCCTGGAAAATGTCATGAATGAAAGAGCCTGGAGGGCTACAGTCCATGAGGTAACAAAGAATTGGACACGACTGACTGACTAACACACACACACACACACACACACATATCTATTCTTTTTAAAATTATTTTTCCATTTAGGTTTTTACATAATATTAAGCCAAGTTCCCTGTGCTATACCACTATACTGTAGGTCTTTGTTGATTATTCATTTTAAATATAGCAATGTGTACCTGCCAATCCCAAATTTCCTAACTATACCTTTCCCTCTACCTTTCCTGCTGGTAACCACAAGTTTGTTCACTAAGTCTGTAAGTCTGTGTATGTTTTGTAAACAAGTTCATTTGTATCATTTATTTTAAGGTTGCATATATAAGTGATATCATATGATATTTCTGATGATATTTAATTTATACCATATAAATTATATATTTATATACTACATAAATTGTATGTTTATATAATATTATATATATATAATTTATATAGTATATTTCTTGTGACTTACTTCACTCTGTAAGACTGTCTCTAGGTCCATCTATGTCATTGCCAAGGCATTATTTCATTCTTTTTAATGGCTAAGCAATAGTCTATTATATATATGTACAACAAACAAGTTAAAAAATGGGCAGAAAAAACTAATAATAATTTCTTCAAGGTATACATACAGATGGCCAAGAGGCCTGTGAAAAAATGTTCAACGTTGGTAACTATTAGAGAAATGCAAACCAAAGCTACAGTGAGATAGCACCTCAGTTCACATAGTCGCTCAGTCGTGTCCAACTCTTTGTGACCTCATGGACTGCAGCACACCAGGCTTCCCTGTCCATCACCAAATTCAGGAGTCTACTCAAACTCATGTCCATTGAGTCGGTGATGCCATCCAACCATCTCATCCTCTGTCATCCCCTTCTCCTCCTGCCCTCAAACTTTCCCAGCATCAGGGTCTTTTAAAATGAGTCAGCTCTTCTCATCATGTGGCCAAAGTATTGGAGTCTCAGCTTCAACATCAGTCCCCTCAGTGAACACTCAGGACAGATCCCTTTTAGGATGGACTGGTTGGATCGCCTTGCAGTCCAAGGGACTCTCAAGAGTCTTCTCCAACATCACAGTTCAAAAGCATCAATTCTTCGGCACTCAGATTTCTTTATATTCCATATCTCACATCCATACAAGACTACAGGAAAAGCCATAGCTTTGACTAGATGGACCTTCGTTGGCAAAGTAATGTCTCTGCTTTTTAATATGCTATCTAAGTTGGTGATAACTTTCCTTGCAAGGAGTTAGCATCTTTCAGTTTCACAGCTGCAATCACCATCTTCAGTGATTTTGAACCCCCCCAAAATAAAGTCAGCCACTGTTTCCATTGTTTCCCCATCTATTTTCCATGAAGTGATAGAACCAGATGCCATGATCTTAGTTTTCTGAATGTTGAACTTTAAGCGAAATTTTCACTCTCCTCTTTCACTTTCATCAAGAGGCTCTTTAGTTCTTCTTTAGTTTCTGTCATAAGGATGGTGTCATCTGCATATCTGTGGTTACTGATATTTCTCCCAGCAATCCTGATTCAGCTTGTGCTTTTTCAAGCCCAGTGTTTCTCATGATGTATTCTGCATATAAGTTAAATAATCACAGTGACAATATACAGTTTTGATGTCCTTTTTTTCTTTTTGGAACCAGTCTGTTGTTTCATGTCCAGTTCTCACTGTTGCTTCCTGACCTGCATATAGGTTTCTCAAGAGGCAGGTCAGGTGGTCTGGTATTCCCATCTCTTTCAGAATTTTCCACAGTTTATTGTGATCCACACAGTCAAAGGCTTTGTAATAGTCTATAAACCAGATATAGATATTTTTCTGGAACTCTCTTGCTTTTTCCATGATACAGCGGATGTTGGCAATTTGATCTCTGGTTCCTCTGCCTTTTCTAAAACCAGCTTGAACATCTGGAAGTTCACAATTTATGTATTCCTGAAGCCTGGCTTGGAGAATTTTGAGCATTACTTTGCTAGTGTGTGAGATGAGTGCAACTGTGTGGTAGTTTGAGTATTCTTTGGCATTGCCTTTCTTTGGGAGTGGAATGAAAACTGACCTTTTCCAGTCCTGTGGCCACTGCTGAGTTTTCCAAACTTGCTGGCATATTGAGTGCAGAATTTTCACAGAATCATCCTGCAATCCCATTCCTGGGCATATATCTGCAGAAAAACATTTTCTGAAAGGATCTATGCACCCCCAGAATTCACTGCAGCACTGTTTACAATAGCTGAGATGTGAAAAGTCCATTTCTTTTTAAACTTGGAAAATAAAGGACAAATCTAACACTCATTTTTACCAATCGCAATGTAAAGGAGAGCAGAAAATGAAAAGAAAAACGTAATTGGCATAGATATATCCGAGTGCATGACCCCATTAATTAAGCTGTTGGGAGCATCTAACACATAAAGAAATTTTCTTACCATTTTTCAAGCATTCTCTTTTTGCAAACAGTTTCTCTTCTCTGGCACTTTCTTCTAGGAAGTTCTCTATCTGTGATAGCACATATGACATTATCCTCCTGGGCTGAATAATTCAAACTGGCTAATGGGGCCATTCAGAGCATAACTCTGAACTCAAATCAGTTAATATAATAGATCTTTGGCTTGCCAATGTGGCAAGAGAGTCAAATTTTAGTTTGAGAATATAGATACTGATGGATCATTTTAAATTTTAAAATATGGACTGTTTAAAAAGCATTATCAAGCAACATCTTTAATAACCCCTCAGTACTGAAATCTAGAGCTTCTCTGGTGGCTCAGATGGTAAAGCATCTGCCTGCAATGCCAGAGACCCAGGTTCAATCCCTGGGTTGGGAACATCCTCCAGAGAAGGAAATGGCAACCCACTCCAGTACTCTTGCCAGGAAAATTCCATGGACAGAGGAGCCTGGTGGACTACAGTCCATGGGGTCACAAAGAGTTGGACACAACTGAGCAACTTCACTTTCACTGTAATCTATAAAATGGTAAGGTCCATCTCTACTAGAAAATTGTTAGGATTTTTTCAATGTTTCTTTTGTTTATCTTTTTTAAGTTTTACAGAATTTCAGTTGGTGTGCAATAAACTGCATGTAATATACACTCCAGTTGGTTTTGACATATGTATATACCTATAAAACCATCACCACAATCAAGATAATAATCATACCCAAATGCTCGGGAAGTCTTCTTGTGAAATGCAATTCTTTTTGCTCATCCCTCATGTCCTCAGGAAATTCTGGTCAAGTTTCTGTTACTAAAGATCAGTTTGTATTTGTCTGGAATTTTATATTAATAGTATCATTTAGTGTTTACTCTTTTTTAACTTAGCATGATTATTTTGAGATTCATCCACATCATAGCATGTATCAGCAGTTTCTTCCAGTCTATTGCTTACTTGTACCCCACTGTATAGATATAACATTGTTTGCTTATTATTTCACCTGTTGGTGGATATTTTGATTGTTTCTAGTTTTATGGCTACTACAGGCATGTTAGGGATTTTGAAGTGTGAAATATTATGTTGCCTATTTATTTCCTATGATCTACACCACAAATTGATATGGTTGTCACTCTAATGTTTAATGATCTCATATATTAACTGCATAGCCATTCATAACTTTTTAACAGAATAGGACCAAACTAAGTCAATGTTGTGGATCAATCTTGATTTCATACTTAGAAATCTTTCAAAATTATTGAAATTGTTTTTAAAAAAAGGCAAAGAATAATAAGTTATTGGGCGTTTTCTCTCTCTTTTTTTTTTAATTTTACCTTTGCATCTGTTTACATATTAAAGGAAATGTTGTGCCCTGTGGCTGAGTGTGTACACCGTAGTGTCCAACTCTTTGTGCCCCCATGGACTGTAGCCCTCCAATCTCCTCCATCTGTGAGATTTTCCAGGCAAGAATACTGGACTGGGTTGCCATTTGCTATTCCAGGGGATCTTCTCAACCTAGGGAATGAACCCATGTCTCTTATATCTCCTACACTGACAGACAGATTCTTTACCACTGCACCACGTGAGAAGCCCTATACATAACTGGAAAACCAAAAATAATATTTGCATACTAGGGCAGTTATTCTGTTTTGTGAGTTACCAACCTAGGAAGAATGAAGGTTTCTTTTTTTCCTGATATTTGTATGGCATGCAAATTTAGAGCTGATGATGATCACAGTAGATGCAATGGATAACTTCATTATTATTTGTTATTGAGATTACTGTAATAATTATTTAAACATATTTTTATATAAGTAAGTATATAACTTGTCCTTTAATTTAGCAATATGAAGTTCACAGTAAACTTGACAAAAACTTTTTATTTCTATGTGTGTATTTACTCAGTTCAGTTAAGTTCAGTCACTCATTCATATCTGACTCTTTGTGACTCCTTGGACTGCAGAACACCAGGCTTCCCTGACCATCACCAACTCTTGGAGCCTACTCGAACTCATGTCCATCACCTCAACAGTCAGTCAGCCAGTTCAGTCGCTCAATCGTGTCCGACTCTTTGTGACCCCATGAACTGCAACACACCAGGCCTACCTATCCATCACCAACTACCAGAGTTTACTCAAACTCGTGTCCATTGAGTTGGTGATGCCATCCAATCATCTCTTCCTCTGTTGTCCCCTTCTCCCTCTGCCTTCAATCTTTCCAAGCACCATGGTCTTTTCAAATGAGTCAGCTCTTTGCATCAGATGGCCAAAATATTGAAGTTTCAGCTTCAACATCAGCCCTTTCAATGAACACCCAGGACTGATCTCCTTTAGGATGGACTGGTTGGATCTCCTTGCAGTCCAAGGGACTCTCAAGAGTCTTCTCCAACACCACAATTCAAAAGCACCAATTCTTCAGTTCTCAGCTTTCTTTATAGTCCAATTCTCCCAAACAATACTACTGGAAAAACCATAGCTTTGACTAGACAGACCTTTGTTGGCAAAGTAAAGCCTCTGCTTTTTAAAATGCTATCTGGGTTGGTCATAGCTTTTCTTCCAAAGAGCAAGTGCTTTTTAATATCATGGCTTCAGTCACCATCTGCAGTGATTTTGGAGCCCAAAAAATAAAATCTGTCACTGTTTCCATTGTTTCCCAATCTATTTTCCATGAAATGATGGAACTAGATGCCATGACCTTCGTTTTCTGAATGGTGAGTTTTAAGCCAACTTCTTCACTCTCCTCTTTCACTTTCATCAAGAGTCTCTTTGGTTCTTATCACTTTCTGCTATAAGGGTGATATCATCTGCATATCTGAGGTTATTGATTTTTCTCCCAGCAATCTTGATTTCATTTTAAGCTTCATTCAACCCAGCATTCCTCACGATGTACTCTGCATATAAGTTAAATAAGCATGGTGGCAATATACAGCCTTGACGTACTCCTTTCCTGATTTGGAACCAGTCTGTTATTCCATGTATTTATTAATTTATTTATTTGACAGCACTGGGTCTTAGTTACAGCATATGGGATATTCAATCATTGTTGTGGCATGTGGGATCTTTAGTGGCAGCATGTGGAATCTAGTTTACAAGCTAGGGATTAAACCCAGGTCCCTGGCATTGGGCGCACAGAGTCTCAGCCACTGAACCACCAGGGAAGTCCTAGCAAAAGAAACATTTTTGGTATATAGATAGAAAAAGGACTGAAACCCTAACTGGAGTGAAATAGAGACTCCATATAAGCTGCTGTATAGTTTAAGATTGTAAGCAATTTATGGACATAGTGAATATGTGTATGCATATGTATATGGATGTGTGTGTGTGTGTGTGTATGTGTGTATATATATGCCATGCTTTGTTGTTCAGTATATCTGACTCTTTGTGACCCTGTGAGCTGTAGCTCTCCAGGCTCTTCTGTCCGTGAGGATTCTCCAGACAAGAATATTAGAGTGGGTTGCTCTCCTCCAGGGAATCTTTCCAACCTAGAGCTCAAACTCAGGTCTCCACATTACCGGCAGATTCTTTACTGTCTGAGCACCACGGAAGCCCAAGAATACTGGAGTGGATAGCTTATCCATTCTCCAGGGGAACTTCCTGACCCAGGAATCGAACTAGGGTCTCCTGCATTGTAGGCAGATCCTCTACCACCTGAGCTACCATGGAAGCCATATTTGGCTTTCTGAATCCATTTCTCCATTCTTTCTATGACTCAAGTCACATTGGATCATCCACCATTTCCCAAAGTATTACCATTCACTTCTCACTGCTTCAGCATTTGCATTCCTCCTAATTACTCAGGACTAAGTCATTTTACTTATCATTATGGGAAAACAATTTATTGTCACTTATAGGAATCTGCTACTTTAATAGCTATGATTTTGAAATCCTATGTAGTAGGTGCAGAGTTTCTACCACCTTGAATATGATTTAATAAATGCTATTTTTCATCTTTGTTTACTTATTTTTAAACAGTGTTTATGGTTTTCAGTCTGTATAGCTGTTCACTAGAATAACTTTCTGTTATTAATATTTCTGTGCTCATAGCTAAACCACATCTGTCTTTCTCTTTTATTGTTAGGTATGGCAAGTGGCTGTATTCTAGCAAACAAAATATATTTATTCATATTATAGACTTGGTCCATAAATAACCTTCATGAGCTTTTTTCACCATTTTAATTCCATTTTCCCCCTTGTATTGGTGATATACAATATACCAAGTGACCTTGGAAACCATATATTGACAACAGCAGGGCCTCAGCCTGCATCATTGAGTGACCACAGAATTTCCTCTCCCGACATCCATGATCAGCAACATCCTTCTGAAACTTTAATTGTAAGGATCTGGGATATGTGTGAAATCTATACTATATCATCAGAGAAGGCAATGGCACCCCACTCCAGTACTCTTGCCTGGAAAATCCCATGAGCGGAAGAGCCTGGTAGGCTGCGGTCCATGGGGTCGCAAAGAGTCGGACATGACTGAGCGACTTCACTTTCACTTTTCACTTTCATGCATTGGAGAAGGAAATGGCAACCCACTCCAGTGTTCTTGCCTGAAGAATCACAGGGACGGGGGAGCCTGATGGGCTGCCATCTATGGGGTAGCACAAAGTCAGACACGATTGAAGTGACTTAGCAATAGCAGTAGCATACTATATCATGTATCACCAAACCTATTTATTCATTCAGCAGCTGTTTACTGATTGCCAGGTATCTGCCAGATATTGTGTTTTGCAGTGACATATAATGCTTACTGTATAGCAGAGATTAATATAGCACTTATGCATAAATTCTTTTAATCATACTTCAGCCCTGGAAAACGACTGCCATCATCCTTATTTTACAAAAGAAGAGTCTAGGATCACAGAGTATTTATATCACCTGCCATAGTTTACACAGCTGATAGATGGCAAGACCAAGCCAGCCCTCTAGAGCCCATGCTTATAATCTTAGTGCTATGTTGCCTCACATGTTCTAATTAATAGGATTAACAGTAAACAACAACACAAAACGGCCTGTCCATAGACTCTCAAACACTTGAGACATAAAAATTAAATGGATGATCCAGAATCAGACCCTGAAAAGGCAAAGAAAAATATAATGGACAATATTATGACAATTTCAAAAATTTAAATATGGATGATTGATTAAATAAAAACCAATGCTAAATTTCCTTATTTTGTATTTTTTAAATAATTTTGGTGGGAAGTATAACTACTATACTGACTTCTGGAGATAGATATAGGTATATGGAGAGAATAATAAAGAAAAAGCAAACAGACAAAATGTAAACTGTTGAATCATAATAAAGGATATATAGGAATTCTTGAATTCCTTCAACTTCTCTTTGGTTTATGTAAAATTATAATAAAAAGAAAAAAGTACCACAAATTTCAAAAAAAAAAATCAAATTGTACTTTGAAAAAAAGGTAAAGAGAATGTTGGGAAATCTATTTCAGGAAGAATAGAGCTATGTGAAGCTGTATGAAGGAACATGTCATGGGAAGATGTGCAGTGAGAAACAGAAGCATAAAGGCGCTAAGAAATGCCTTTGAGGAACTGCAAAAAATTTTTTACTACTAAAGCAGAGAGAGAGGAATGACACATTAGGCAGACGTCAGGGTCTTAAAAATAATGTTAAGATACTTGAATTACTTTATAAGAGTAAAATGGAATAAAACTGTTTGGAACAAGTGAGTGATACGATCTGATTTACATTTAAAAATATAATCTGTGTATAGGGAAGGCTGTAAGGGAGATAAAATAGGAAGTAAGGAGAACTTATAGAAAACACTATGATAACTCAGGTATGCTGCTGCTGCTAAGTCACTTCAGTTGTGTCCGACTCTGTGCGTCTCCAGTGTTCTTGCCTGGAGAATCCCAGGGATGGCGGAGCCCAATGGGCTGCTGTCTGTGGGGTCGCACAGAGTCGGACTCGACTGAAGCGACTTAGCAGCAGCAGCAGCAGCAGATGGTGGCTTGGCCTGGTCTGGTTGTGCTGAAGGTGATGATAAACAGTAACAAATGGCATATGCTTTAAAGGACAGTGTATAGGCATTTTCATGTATTGCATGACGTATGGATGAGTGCATAGCGGAATGCAATGCCATCAAGGGTCAGCAACTGTACTGTAGCCCAATGATCTGAATGAGCCACATGTGGGCGTCTTTTCCATTAATATCTAAATTGCATTCTTAGACTACACTTTTCTCTTTAGACTACAACAGTCCAGTACCTCTTCACTACTACTGAAGAATCATGAAAAAAGTCTATTTTTTAACTAGTTGCTGCTTTTTGAATGTCATTTTAAATTGCCATGCAATGCTTTTCATTCTGGAGAAGGATATGGCAACCAATCCAATTACTCTTGCCTGGAAACTCCCTTCAAACTTCACATCAGGTGGCCAAAGTATTGGAGTCTCAGCTTCAACATCAGTCCTTCCAATGAACACCCAGGACTGATCTCCTTTAGAATGGACTGATTGGATCTCCGTGCAGCCCAAGGGACTCTCAAGAGTCTTTTCCAACACCACAGTTCAAAAGCATCAATTCTTTGGCACTCAGCTTTCTTAATAGTCCAACTTTCAGATCCATACATGACTACTGCAAAAACCATAGCCTTGACTAGACAGATCTTTGTTGGCAAAGTAATGTCTCTGCTTTGTAATATGCTGTCTATGTTGGTCATAACTTTTCTTCCGAGGAGCAAGCATCTTTTAATTTTATGGCTGCCGTCACCATCTGCAGTGATTTTGGAGCCCCGCAAAATAAAGTCTGCCACTGTTTCCACTGTTTCCCCATCTATTTGTCATGAAATGATGGGACCGGTTCTTTAGTTCTTCTTCACTTTCTTCCATAGGGTGGTGTCATCTGCAGGTTATTGATATTTCTGAGCTTATTGATATTTCTGAGCTTATTGATATTTCTCCTGGCAATCTTGATTCCAGCTTGTGCTCCATCCTGCCCAGCATTTCTCATGATGCACTGTGCATATAAGTTAAATAAGCAGGGTGACAATATAGAGCCTTGACATAATCCTTTTCCTATTTGGAATCAGTCTGTTGTTCCATGTCCAGTTCTAACTGTTGCTTCCTGACCTGCATACAGGTTTCTCAAGAGGCAGGTCAGGTGGTCTGGTATTCCCATCTGTTTCAGAATTTTCCACAGTTTATTGTAATCTACACAGTCAAAGGCTTTGGCATAGTCAATAAAGAAGAAATCAATACTTTTCTGGAACTCTTGCTTTTTCAATGACCCACCGGATGTTGGCAATTTGATGTCTGGTTCCTAAGAATCTCTCAATGGAAGCCCAAATCCACTGTCCTCATAATAACTTTTGCATCCAGAAATGGAACTTTTATACCACTGAATGCAGGTTTGCTGCCCAATGTCTACAAATCCACCACTCCAGAATAGAATTTTGCTTTGTTTTGTATATTGAAAAAGCAGGCAGTGCCACAGTCCCACTCCCCCTTTCTCTCACACACACATACACATACATGCACGCCCCTTCACAGTCATGTAGTCCTAAGTTCCAAAGTTAATGTCAAAGATTCACCTCTGGTAGCACAAAGAATTTTTAGCCTTTGTGATTGTTTTGTCTTCTTAATGCTTCAAAGATAGCAGATAAAAATTTTACATGTGACTTAAAATCCCTTCTAAAAGTCTACAGTGAAAGTATTCTCAGTAACACTTGCACTATTTTAAATTCCAGAACAAATCCTAGTGATAGTTTAACATCTTAGATAAAGAAAACGTTGAATAAATGTGTGGAATATTTGTAATTTGATAGAGTGAATACCCCATTTCTATTTAGACAAGAAAATAATTGAAACTGTGTAGAAGACAAGAAGATAAAAGAACAGCAGGCCTGGCAAGGGTCACAAAAGAAAATTATAATTATTGATAAACTGGTTGCTATAAGGCATGAGACTCTTGGAATAAGTCCAGAGGGAACAGTTCATAGTCTTGAAAACAAGATATGATCCTAGGGTCGGAAAACTGACCCCAGACTGTTTCTCTACTGGTGTCTCATAGTCACATGTTTTATGTATCTGGTGGAAAATCTATAGACAAGAATATTAGTCTGAGTTACTGATTTTTTGTTGACTACTGTTTTTTAGTTACTCAGTGGTTAATGATCACTTTGTTCTTTGGTCCTGAAGGCCACATGAATTATAGCTTAACTCCCTGCATATTCTTTCCTTCATGGCTGAAAGTATAATAAAGCTGACTTGGATTCAGTTTCAGCACCTTCACCTTGAAGTGGTGTTGGGCCCCTGATCCTCACTTTTCACTGAATTCTTCTGTCTTGTTCCTCATTCTCTTACAGTATCATGCTTTCAGAAACCCTGCTTGTTGAGCAGATCTCAACAAAACTGACAGGAATTTGAACTGTTAGTCCAAAGCAGCAGATAATAGGCACTTCACATTTTTGCAACTATGTGATCCTGTGTTGTTTATCATACCAAATATTCCTAGGCTTTTGTACCTTCGGTAAGTGTGAACATGATAGAAAGGTGTATATATATATATATATATATTACCAGTTTCAATTACAGAGTTTAAAAGACTGATGATGATAGTGTTCATATTACTGTATAAACTGTGACTATAATAGGCCCCTGATCAGAGTCCCATTGAATTAGCTGCCTGTAGCTCTTCAACTCTGGACTCATGGATGCTACAATGCTACATGTTAGTCATATCCTGGTGCATTGGTATGGTATTCCTCATTGGAAAGGACAAGAGAAAATTAGGGAACAAAAATCAATGCTGCTTCTATATCTATTGGTCTTGTCCGAGTAGGATATATAATCAGTGAGCCAGCACTTTACTGATTTTTCACTGCCATCTTCATTCAATTGTAGCAGCACCGTCATTTCCTAAAAAGAAATCTGAGGATCAATATAACTATTAATAATTTTGACTTATCTACAGCTAATCTGCACTGTGAGTTGGATCTGCTTTATTATAGTCACTGACAGATTAGAAAACTTGGAATTTAATCTGCACTATGCCAGAGCAGCTGGAAAATGTAAGGAAAAAAATCTAGAAAAATATCTTGCCATGATCCATAGCACAGAGCCTGAATGTTCACAACAAATAAGTTGTTGTTTTAATCAAACAGTATGTTATTTTAGGTAAAAACATTTGTATTCAAAAATAATGGTCTTCACTACTGTATAGCACAGGTAACTTTGCTCAGTTTTATGATAGCCTAAATGGAAGGGGAGTTTGAAAGGGAGTGGCAACATGTATATGTTGGCTGAGTCACTTTGCTGTATACTGAGACTATCACAATATTGTTAACCAACTATACTCCAATATAAAATAAAAATTTATATTACAGCTCTTTAAAACTAAAAAAAAAAGCTCTTCAACAATAATAATGGGTAAATGGAATCTTTGGGAGAAAACATTCATTTATTGTCTTGGTGGTAATGATTTCATGAATGTATGCTTATCCCCAAAGTCTTTGAGTTGTGTATATTAAATACATATAGCTTTTCACAAGTCAATCATCAATAAAATGGTTTTAAAAATCTATGTTTTAGCAGAAATTTCAAAGATCCTTATTTCCTTCCTTATTTTTACCCAACTAGGTGTCTTACAACATGTATAAACTATTTTCTATCTAACCAGGTGTCCTAAGT
>SJYT01063596.1:532803-615837 GCA_006410635.1 Cephalophus harveyi
GTGTCCTAAGTTTTCCAAGAGTATATTATTTATATGAAAGTGGCTAAAACACTTCATTTAAGTAGAGCTGCTCATTTAATAAAGTTAACTTTATCAAAAGCATTATTTATGAAAGAATGGCCCATTTACATGACATAAATTAACTTATATGGAATTTATTTCTGTTCAAGCACAAAAACTACAGCAATTTCCTATATGGTATCTAATTATAGTTTTTATTTAAATATTAGAATTCTGTAGTGTCTTTCTACTGTAGAGTTATGCATGCTTATGATGATAAATAAAAATTGTTGCTTTAAAAAAGAATGGTCTTAAAGAGATATAACTCAGTTAATTTTTATGGAATGTCATCAGTATGGCACTAAATATGTATATTTTTGTTTAATAATTTAAGGTGAATATTTGCCATTTCTCATAAGATAGTTTAATTTTATCCAATGTCTCTATTACTGATCCTTTCTATTAGGGCCTCTACAAGGGTCCTCCTGTCCTGAGTTGTTCAGAACTTTAGGAGACTGAGCTCAGTTCAGAAGAAAAGGAAAGTTTTATTCTTTTAACATTTTAGTTTTATTGAACTATATGTGACTTAAAATGTTGTGTTAGTTTCAAGTGTACAGCAAAGTGATTCAGTTATGCATATACATATATTCATTCTTTTTAAGATTTTCTCATATAGATTATCACAGAATAAATGGGAAGATATGTCTACCATATAGAGTATGTGTTTTCCCCAGCTGCCAGGCAAATTTATAGGGATCTTATAATTGGGAAAGGGGCAGAGTTCTCCTAGATAGGGTACAGCTGTGGTGCTCCTGCACTCACACTCCAGATAACAGCGCAGGCGCATCACCTCAGGGCACAACCTCCTGCATCCTGCAGCCATTTGGGATTGAGTGCTGTGGGCAGCATGCAGTTCCAGAGCTGAGGTGTAGGCAGCTGTTTCACTCTATGAACTGTGTCTGAAGTCCTGGGTGAGAGGCTTATGGAAGTAGCACTCTATGAACAAGTTCAACTGGACTAACGGCAAAGGAGAAAATGTTCTATCTATAGTATGAAAACTTTTGGCATATTTTGGGAGGGAGACAAAATTTACTTTCAAAACTTCACCTGCAGTATTTGAAAGGTTAGAATTGTTCTCTTCTTTTAAAATTATTCCTGGTGTTTCCCAGTCTTTACCAGCCTATTAAATCCCATTTTCATGAATACTATAAAACATATTTAGCTAGGGATCCATCTACTTTTAATAAAAAGTTTAACATTTATCAGGACCTCATATGTAATCATTTTCAAGAATCTTTGGAGAATTATTTTCTTTACATATCCATGCTAGCCATTATGTATTATAGTCGCTGTATATGTATTGCCAGATTCCTCTTACTAGTTTATATATCATCACATCTCCATAATAGTAATGTCCTGGAGAAATGCCTTTCCTAGGCTCGCTACTCGGGGAAGGCAATGGCACCCCACCCCAGTACTCTTGCCTGGAAAATCCCATGGACGGAGGATTGGGTAGGATGCAGTCCATGGGGTCGCTGGGAGTCGGACATGACTGAGCGACTTCACTTTCACTTTTCGCTTTCATGCATTGGAGAAGGAAATGCCAACCCACTCCATTATTCTTGCCTGGAGAATCCCAGGGATGGGGGAGCCCAGTGGGCTGCCATCTATGGGGTCGCACAGAGTTGGACACGACTGAAGCGACTTAGCAGCAGCAGCAGCAGGCTTGCTACTACTTTTACATAGCAGTTTCAACTACAGTCTTACCTTCATTATTGGAGGTAATTTTTGAGATTAGATTATCACTTGAAATAGGATGTTATTAAGTTTCTGAGATAATATAAGGGAAGTACAATGTCTACCTGTGGCCAGTCCTGCAGCTAGGAAGCCCTGACTCATCATCGCAGAACCCTGACAGGTGTGGCACTGCCTAATCAGAGAGGCTCCATGGAGCCGAGCCTGTCTCCCAAAACATGTGGTACCAATAAGCCTATCCCTATCAATGATTCAGTCTTCTCTGCATGAGGCCTACAGACAACAAATGTCTTCCCTCAACTTTGAATCAGATACCTTTCTCCTTAGTCCTCATTTTCCTGTCCAAACACTGAACTCCCATTGAGATAACTGATGCTATTTGTGGCCTGCATTTTCAAAGGGACCCTTTCTCTATTCCATAGGACAGGACATCAGCAGACAAGAGGTAAACTATGCTGTGAGCAGAAAGCACACACATGAAATTCATTTATGTTCTTGAAAAGCATTTAAGACAAAACGGTGGAGACTGGTTGTCCAGGTACTCATAACTTTTCATCTAAATCTACTCTCCCTCTAAATTAGTGCACAAATCATTGAAAAATACTAATGCTTAACATTTTCCTGACATATCAGTTCATTATAATTGATTTTTTTAGAAGTTCCCTAATGAGTAGACACACTGCTATAGACTGAAGAAAATAATTATATTCAACATAATAATAGATTTTGAAATTATTTTTCTTGCCTGGAACACCTTTAATCTATCAGTATTGTTTTCTATGAGATAGAATTCACTGTGAATATTAAGTACATCACATGCATTAATTTATGATAGTAAAGGTATTTGCTTAACCAAATTAAGCATCATGGATTCATTGAGGAGAAATTAATACTATGGCAATGTCTGGAATGATTGCACGGGAGAATGAATGGAGTAGAAAGAAAGTCTTATGCTGTCTCTTATACACATCTAGATGTGTATAAGAGACAGCATATAAACAGATTGTTATGTGAGCTATTTAGGCATATAATTATAAATCATTGGATTGCAGATGAATTAATTTAGGTAACTATAAATGGTAATGATGTTGTCTAATGTTTACATTTGCTTAAAAATTATTCAAAATGTTAATTTTAACTATTCTCTTTGTTTTCATATTGCTTCATAGCAATAAGTATTTCCATTTGTCTTCATTTAAATATTACCTTTTTATTTAAAAATGTAAAATAATCACAAGCCTGTAGAAAAGTTAGAATTACAATATAAAGAATAATTTTTCTTCAACTATTTAGGAGTAAATAAGCTAGAAAGGTGTAGGGGACAAGTGGGAGGCTGGGAGCAGACCCTCTGGGAATGGCCTTGGGCCCTGAAGGCTTTCTTGGTCCAAAGCTGGGGCGGTGGGTGGGAGACTCTGCCCTCCGCCTCACTCAGGGTGGAAACAGACTCCCAAGGGGACCCTCCTTGGCACCAGCAGACCCTACTCAACCATGAACGGCCCTGAGCATCCTTCAGACCCTCTCTCCACAGTCACAGGACTGTGGAGCTGGACAAATGTGACCCTCTGCCGGAGGGCAGGCAAGTAGGGACCCAGGCCAGGCAATGGTTGTGCCCACATTCTGCCTGGCAAGAGGTGTGGGGTATGTACTTATAGATAAACATAGTGTAACTGTACTTGCCATGGTCTTGCATGACAAAGATAATTCAAAATGAATAAAATTGAAAACAACCCAAATATGCATCAACAAGAGAATTAGTAAACCAATTGTGATGTAGTCAAATAATAGAATTTAGCAATAAAATGAAAGAAATGATTGGTACGGCAGCATGGAGAAATCTTGAAATAACTATGCTGAGTGAAAGGATCCAGATGGATTTTATATAATTCCATTTATATAAAAGTCTAGAAAATACAAAATAATCAGTGACAGAAAGCAATTTTAAAAAGGAAAGGAAGAATTATAAAGTAGTATAAAAAAACTTTTTGAGCTAATGGATACCTTCATTATCATGACTGTGGTGAGGATTTCATATATAAGTCAAAACCGAACACATTTTAGACTTTAAATATTTGTAGTTTATGCATATCAGTTCTGTTATACTCTAACAAATTTGTTAATATTTTTTCTAGTCAGTTGAGCTATATTTCCTTTATTGGCTCCTGGATTATTTTTATCCTTACTTTTTTTTATTGTTTTTTTTTTTCTTTTACTTTACAATATTGCATTGGTTTTGCCATACATCAACATGAATCCACCATGTGTGTACACATGTTCCCAATCCTGAACCCTCCTCCCACCTCCCTCCCCGTACCATCCCTCTGGGTCATCCCAGTGCACCAGCCCCAAGCATTCTGTATACTGCATCAAACCTAGACTGGCAACTCGTTTCTTATATGATATTATACATGTTTCAATGCCATTCTTCCAAATTATCCCACTCTCTCCCTCTCCCACAGAGTCCAAAAGACTGTTCTATACATCTGTGTCTCTTCTAATAAGGTGGATGAAACTGGAGCCAATTATACAGAGTGAAGTAAGCCAAAAAGAAAAATACCAATACAGTATACTAACGCATATATATGGAATTTAGAAAGATGGTAACAGTAACCCTGTTTTTCTTTGTCATATTCTATGCAAAGTATCCTTATATACATGCACATATATAAACATAAATATAAAACAATAAATTATATTCAATTTATTGCAAATTAATATAGGTAAAATATAATTAACAATAATTCAATTCTTTTAATTGAAATAAAATGACCTTTGTAATAGAATAATTTCAACATATTTAGCACAATTCCTATATTTTATATTGTAATAGTTAATTTACCCTGTGCCAATATTGTACTAGTTTGAGTGAAGTAGACTTTTGGTAAATTTTATGATCTCATGGTTGGTGGTTTAGTTGCCAAATCATGTCTGACTGTTGCGACCTCATGGACTGTAGCCCCTCAAGCTCCTCAGTCCATGGGATTCTACAGGCAAGAATACTAGAGTGGGTTGCCCCTTCCTTCTCCAGGTTACCTTCCCGACCCAGGAATCAAGCCTGGGTCTTCTACATTGCAGGCAGATGATTTATGATCTCATAGCCCTTCCTAAAATTTCGCTTTTTCAAAATGGATTTGGCTTTTATTTAACGGTTTTTCTTATTTTGGAATTTAAAATTATTCTTTTTTTTCCCTTAAACTCTGGACCCTGATTAGAGTTCCCTTAATTACATTACATAAATATACTTTTACAATAGTAAATCTGATATTTAAAGCATTTACTCTTGATATTTCATTTGATGTCTTTCAATAACACCTCCTAATTTGAACTATGTAAGTTCTATCCTTTCCTATGAAATATTTTTATGGACCATATATAAATACTTTTTTACTAATTTAACAAACTATTTTCTATTTTTAACATATAATTCATATTATATAAATCTACTTTTCTATGTAAACAGCTGTTTACTTTGCAAGTAAGATTTAAAATTTTTCTGATTATATGTTCTTTTCTTATTATACTAGCCATAGCCTAAAATATGGGCTTCCAGGTAGCGCTAATGGTAAAGAACCTGGCTGTCAATGCAGGAGACATAAGAGATGTGTGTTTGACCCCTCTATTGGAAAGATCCCCTGGAGGAGACCATGGCAACCCACTCCAGTATTCTTGCCTGGAGAATCTGCATAGGGATGACTTGATGGGCAATGGCCCATAGAGTCTCAAAGAGTTGGACATGATTGAAATAATATAGCATGCACACAACCTAAAATATATAATTAATAGTAATGTAGAATGATGTGCAGGTATTTAATTTTAAAACAATTATATAAAGTAGATTAAATATATATCATAAAAATGTTAATATAGTGTAGCATATTAGGGAAGAAGTTGCAGAATTAGACACTGCCAGACATCATTTACTAGCTCTTTGACATTTAACACTTATTTAACCTCTCTAAACTTCAAGGTCTTTACCTGCTAAATTGATAATGACCATACCTACTTCCTGATGTATTTAAAGAATGTAGTAACTTAACAATTAGTAACCATTAAATAGAATTAATCATTTTTATTGTTTGCAAGAATTAAAGAATTTTATATACAAAGCAGATAGCTTTTGAAGTTAGTAATGAATATTTAAATAACATAAGGCATGGTGAAGTGAATTCTTCGCTCAGTCGTGTCCGACTCTTTGCGACCCCATGGACTGTAGCCTACCAGGCTCCTCCCTCCATGGGATTTTCCAGGCAAGAGTACTGGAGTGGGTTGCCATTTCCTATGCATACTAAACAAATCTTGTTTAATAAACATAATGAAATTTAACTATTTTTGGCTAACTTTCTGGCATGTAAATTAGCGATAATAAATGATTTTACTAGTTAAGTTACTGAATCAAAAAAAGGTGAATGAATTTCATGTCCCTTTGTAAAATTCTAATTGAGAAACTAGTTGGAAATTAAAGCATTTTATGAATGCTAGTTAATAGTATAATGTTTTCCAATCTGAAAACATGGAAATGATAAACTGAAAATAGAAAGGAAAATACTTGTTAGTTTTCTCTTTCTGTTGCAAACAGAACAACAAAATATTGGTTAACTTTTGTAGCCCCAAAGTGTATTTGCTAAAGATCTTTGAGTATAACATTATCCAGTATATTTTAAGAGTTACTCTTATTAACCTACAAATAATCAATTAAAAAAAAATATGATTCCATGTAAGAAATCTGTTCTTTTCTTTGTAGTTCTTCCATAGAATTACTGTCATAAGAGTATTCATTTCAAGTATCTAAGTATTGTGCAAGTATTAAGAGTTTGGAGTCACCAAAAATCACTTATTGGGTATTTAATAATTATTGATAGCTTCCTATATTACTAGGAATTCCCTGGTGGCGCTCAGACGGTAAAGCCGCCTGTCTACAATGTGGGAGACCAGGGTTTGATCCCCGGGTCGGGAAGATCCCCTGGAGAAGAAAATGGCAATCCACTCCAGTACTATTGCCTGGAGAATCCCATGGTTACTAATATTCTCTTTTGCTCTTTCACCTTTTTAGTCTCATTTAATTTGACCAAATTATTAGAAAGAAAGAAAGTTACCTCAAAGGAAACTTATACATCTCACATAAGATCACAACTAGATAAGCCAGAAATAAAATTTGAAATTAAAATCAAATTTCCATGATTCTAATACCAAGACCAGATTTCTTTTCTCCAGTAATGACAACTCTAAAGACAATTTGTTCACCACCAGAAATACCATTTGCTTTAATTCACTGAAACTTCAGCTAGTTTGTTATAATATCTGTATGCCAAAAATCAATTAAGGGGCTAGTCTAAATTCTGCAGAAAGATCAAATCAAATGAAAATACTAAGAACTGAGATCAAGAAGCAGACAGAACTCTCAAAATATTCTCTACTGCTGCTGCTAAGTCGCTTCAGTCATGTCCGACTCTGTGTGACCCCGGGGACTGCAGCCTACTAGGCTCCTCCGTCCTTGGGATTTTCCAGGCAAGAGTACTGGAGTGGGTTGCCATTGCCTTCTCCTAAAATATTCTCTACATTAGTCCGTTTTCTTGTGTAAAGTAAACCTTGGAAGGAAAGCTATGGCAATGTCTGGAATGATTGCACGGGAGAATGAATGGAGTAGCTAGAAAGTCTTATGTGACCTTTTAGCCAATCATTTAGTTCTTCATTCTATCCAATGGATCTTTAAGTAATTTTAGACTTTGTGATAGACATCTTTCATTTATCCAAGCAAGAGCAGATTCACTTTTTTTTTTTTAATATTATCCTGATTAATAAGCAGAATTATTTCTTGTCGGGGGCCAGTGTGAGGAATCCCACCCGTGACAAGGTCATGCGGAAGGAAGCCTGACAAACGCAAGGACGTGATCAGGTTTCAGGGGTTCCCCCTGGAATCTCCTGAGCATCCACCCCCCCCCCCAAAATAAGAATCTGCCGGCCTTTGTACTCTGCTTTTCCACTCTTCTGATATTCTCTGGAAAAGTCAATTCAGGGCTTTAGTCTTCTGCATTTGAAAGGGATGTTTAAGGTAAACGCCCTCTGATAACTCTCTAGCTTGCTTGTCTAACAGGTTCCCCAGACTTCTTACAGCTTGTGGATTGCTTACAGCCCCTAACCGCGAGAGGCACAAAGCTTAAAAGCATCTTAAAGATACATAGCCTTTTCTAAAGAGTTAAAAATTATATTGGTAGAGGGTTTTCACTGTTGACTCATTGACTGCTGTCAGACCTCCATATTCTTTATCTTTTAGGCACCTGGGAGGATGTTAATCAATGTAAACGGGATATGGAAAAGGATAGATAGTAGTTTTGATGTTAGCAACACTAGACTTTTGAGTTAATTACTTTTCTTTGTTGTATATCACTGCACTCCTCTTGTGTCCTTGCTATGTAAGAATGTAACTTTATTTAGTGCTTTCTGAGAGTGGCACCAGACTTTGGGAAGATCAACACAAATAAGTCTTCTAGTTGACAAATCCTTATCAGGAAAAAGGCTGTAAAATGTTAATTGGCCCTTTTGGCTAGAAGACATGTAAATCACCTAAGACTTGTATATACAATTAGGTATGCAGAGAGAAAAGCCTGGTTTTTGATAAGAGTCAGGGCTGTTGACGCCACATAATTTTGTATTACCCATTGATCTCTATGTACAATCAAAGGTATAAAAGGAGATTCTAGACAATAGAGGATGGGATCAGTTGCTGGACTGGTTTCCCCCGTGTCTCCTCTTTATACTTTAATTTCAGGCTGAATTCTCATCTGGAGCGGGCGGCTCATCATGTCTACTTACTTGCCCTGGCTTTTAAGATCTGTGAGAGAGAGAGCCCAAGGCGGGGCACTCTCCGATATTCAAACGGGCGCCGGTGGCCTAACGTAGATGGTGCAAACTGCTTGTCTGGAGTTTTATTAGCTTAGCCCGTAAACCAAGTTATTCAGCCTCTTTTCTCCACTTAATTTTCCTACTACACTATTTCTTCCTAATCTAATCTAATATTAATAAATAAATAAGTTTTCCTCACCGACGCCGTCCACCCTTCGAACCACCCTGGATCCACCGGGGCTGGACCCCAGCAATTTCTGCCAACTGTGTCCGGGATATGAGGAGGCAGTAAATCTGTTTAAATAGTAAAACTGAAAAATATTGAAAATACAATGTAGGAAACAAAAAGAACTTCAACTTTTTCTGCAATATCTTTTGTAACTAAAATTTCTAAAACAAAATGCCAAAATCTTATGCTTGTTAATTATTGGTTGTGGGAACACAGGTGTTTTTTATTGTTGTCTTTTTTTAAAAAAAAAAAAATGTTAAGCCATAAAAATGATCCATGTACTACAGTATAAATGTATGTATGAAGAAAAATGCTTCCCTGTGAAACTGTAAACAAACTAAGAGCCCATAAATCCACTTTGAGTTTGTGATGACTCTTAGATTACTCCAACATGGAATAATGTTTGCAAGTAAGACCCAAAGCTCAGTGCTAAAAAGACCATTTACATATCATATATTAAGTTTTTAGTTGAAAACACTCATGAAAACCTGTCTCTGTTATTCAAGATAGTGCTTTGGGGAATGTTTAATTTTAACTCGTTTCTAAAATAGCAAGTCTTTTAAATTTTGTGGGTTATTTTTCTCTTAAAAAAAAAAAAAAAACAGCTACTTATGCTGGCTATTTCACATTAGATATGTTTAGCCTAAAGAGCACTAAGTAGAAGCCAGTATGCCTGAGTCTGTAACTGATACTATTACTCAGTAGTCATGTGACCTTGCCCAATCCTTACTTTGCTTATTTGAAAAGAGTAGGGACTGTTGAGCTACACAAAATGAGAATAGTTGTTTTCAAATGTTTCCTTGTTCTTTAATTTTCTCTTAATATGTGAAAGGTTTTGTTCATAGGAACTCTCATTTCAGAGAGTAAGGAGATAAAAAATGTTCACCCCTTTAATGGTAAAACATCCTAATTTACTAACACTTTGAAAGCAATAACTCATCCAAAATTTTTACATTACAAGGAATAGAATTTGTATATTGCAAATAATTGGTCAAAATTGTAGACTCCAATGTGCCTTGATGCATTGGGTATATTTTTTAGGTTATTGTTTTGAAAATTGAGTTTGCTCTCTCAAACTATACTGACCATATTATAGAACCTTTAACTATTTACATTTAAATTATAGATTTTAAAACTGGGTCACACTAGTCACATTTCCTGTCTTTAATAGTCACATGTGGTTAATAGTCACCACTGGAAAATTCCGTCATTGCAGAAAGTTCTATTGATGGTACTGCTCTAAAAAGTTAGATCCCAGTGTTAAGCTTGAGCTGCCTATATAGATGATTATCTGCATGTTAGCGATACAGAAAGGAATCATGGTCATATGGTAAAAAGAAAATCAGACAGATTTGTTCCTAGCAAGATTAGGAAACTGAGGACAATGTAAGTAGGATGAACTGAGCCTAGAAAGAGTTCAGTTAATCATAAATATTGAACTGTTGAAAACTACAAATGTTCTCTCATCTGTATTAAGTTTATAGTTGTCTATAGAGTATGGAGACAAATTTCTGTTATACTGAAAATAATCTCTGACTTTATAAATAGTAAGTGTAGGAAATTGGTGATAATTACGAGGGTTACTGTAGAGAGACTTAAGAGTGTGGCTTGTCTGACACAGAAAGTATTGTCAAAGATAATGCATTTACAAGAGCAGGCTGTGCAGCTTCTCCTATCTGTCTTAGAAATGGACCTATGGATGCTCTACTGAATGTAATGGAGTGTCAGAATATAATTAGGTGCTGGTAACTGGTCTTGGCTGATATACAAACTAAAAAAAAAAAAGTATTTGGGAGACTTTGGTGGAAAAGAGGAGAAGTTAGAAAGAAGGAGGGGATTGTTGCTTTACACTTCATCAGTTCTATCACTGAAGTATTGAACGATCTTGCTCTGAAAAGGCGATTGTCCTCAAATAGGAATAAAAATTCAGGTTTCCTTTTTTCTTTCTAATTTGTTTTTTTTTTTCCCTCTGTTAGTCTGTTTTTCTCCTTATCTTTACTGAGGGATAATAGACAAATAAAAATTGGATATAAAGATGTACAACTTGATGTTTTGATATATGTATACATTGTGAAATAATCACCACAATCAAGTAAATTAATACATCCATCACAGAACAAAATTATCTTTGTATTTTTCTTTTATTTTATTACTTTATTTTCATGATAACAATATTTATGATTTACCCTTTTAGCAAATTTTAGGTATCTAAAGCAGTATTGTTAACTATAGTCATATATGCTGTATATTAGACCTCCAGAACTTATTCTTCTTGCATAAAAGAAAGTTTATTCCCTTTGACCAATATCTCCCCATTTCTCCCTCCCCTGGCCCTTAACAATGACCATTCTGTTCTCTGCTTCTGTGTTTGATGTTATTTTGACTATCTTGTTACTGAGAAAATCTACTGACTCTATCTGATAACCAAGAAGCAGTCCTTCTATAGTATTTGACTTGGTGATCATAGCTTGAGACTCAACTTCAAATTACTAACAAAATGATGGTATTTAAAAGTTAATTTTGAATTTTTTGAAAGTAGATGGCCATTTCTACTGAAGATATTGGTACTTACTTGAATGTTAAATTTGACTGCAGGAAGAAACAGTTTGACATGTAAAATACCTGACATCTTTCTCTTCTTCACACAGATAAACACATATATTCATAAATTTTCATTCCTTATATATTCTAAGTACAAATTCTTGCATTAGAAGCAGAAGTATATTTGCTGTGTTCTGGGCTACATATATTCCCATCTGTGATGAGAAAACCTATAAATACATACACCACACTGATAAAATTTAGTTAAAAAAATGCCACATCAAATGACATGGATCATCAAACAGTTC
The DNA here is from genome assembly GCA_006410635.1 of Cephalophus harveyi. Classification (NCBI taxonomy): domain Eukaryota; kingdom Metazoa; phylum Chordata; class Mammalia; order Artiodactyla; family Bovidae; genus Cephalophus; species Cephalophus harveyi. The sequence continues at coordinate 544,474 of SJYT01063596.1, forward strand.
ATTTCGATATTGTAATAGTTCTTGGGGAAAAGGTGTCATAGCAACAGCCTATAAGTAAAGATATTAAAGGAAAGAAAGTGAAGTCACTCAGTTGTGTCTGACCCTTTGCAACCCCAAGGACTGTAGCCTGTCAGGCTCCTGCATCTATGGGATTTTCCAGGTGAGAATACTAGAGTGGGTTGCCATTTCCTTCTCCAAGGAATCTTCCAACACAGGGATTGAACCCAGGTCTCCCACGTTGCAGGCAGACTCTTTACCATCTGAGCCACCAGGGAAGTCCTAAAGATGTTAAGAGTATATAAAATATTACTAGTTCATGCAAATATAATTCTGACCAGTTTATCAAATCATGTTTGTCATATCTCAAGAAAAAAAAATGAACTACAGAAATTTCCTCCCACTATTTAATACTGGCCTAATACCCCTTTCCCTCACCAGGTTTTAATAGTAGCAGGCAATAGATATCCCCTAAAATAATTAATATTGCCTAGAAAAAGGAAATAAATTATTTCACATATAATTTCCTTTCTTAAGAAAGATATTTCCTTATTCTACTTCCCTGATTAGGTGGGAAATATCATTTCAGGAGACTTTTAAGTGACTTCAGTAGATGGAAAAAGTAATGATTCATTTAAAACTGTAATTCACTTAAAAGTAATAATTCACTTAAACCTGTAATTTAAGTGATAAAAGGAACTTCAAATGAATGTTGACTTTTATATAGCCCTTTATAGTGTTCATTACCCTTCATTTATGTTTATAGCTCATAAAGGAAATAAGACAAGAATAGTAATGGAATATGCATCAGATGCCCCAAATGTGCTGCCTCAGATCTCTCAGCCTCACTTGGTCTCTTTCTTCTTCTTAGTCACTTCTGTAGAAACTGAGAGTTGTTAATGTTTGTAGTTTATCAGCATCAAGGTGGACGTGGCTGGCTTCTCCTCTCACTTTCAGAGATGTGTGAAGCATCTGGTCACAGGTCATGGGATATGACTTCCCCACGAAGAACATAAGTAACCAGATGATATAACTTAGAATTTGAGAGGAGTGAAGTTTAACCAGTGAAGGAGAGAAGATGGGAGGGTGGTCCCATCTTCCACCCCTTTTTCTATTGGTGTATATAAGGCACAGTGGTATCTCACATGGATAAGTGAATGGTTATGTCTTTGCTGAAGCAGTAACCAATTTGATTATATTCTGACATCTGTGCTTTTCACTCTCACTCTACTTGGATTGACCTACTAAGAATGAGCGCTTAAAATCTCCTTGAGTAAAGAGCATCTATGGTTGAACCTTGTCTTCCTTTGCCAGGGGATCCCATTCACAAAATCTTCAGTTACAGGGATTGTAACTTAAAAGAGTTATTAGAATTGTAGGCTTAAAACATAGAAAGAATGCCACAGCTTGTCTGCCAGCATCCAGCATTGCCAGTTGGTCTGACTCCCACTCAAAATCTCTGATTACTGGGTTATCCAATACAAATGACCAAGTAGAAAGTTCATTTAAGTCACATACTATCTTTAATACACAGAGACTAGTATGAGCTGGATGTTCTTTTTAGTGGTGGGAAAAAACACATGGCATTTTTTTCTTTGAATACTGAAGAGATTGAACATTAAGTATATGTACACATAATCCCAAGATATTTTACTTACCTGACAGTCTTCTTAATTTTACTGGAGTGTATCAACCATCCTTGTTGGTACAGGTATGATAACATTACAGCCAGCTCCAATGAGAGTGAGGTTTCTAACTTACCAAAAAAAAAAGCATTGATTCACACAGTGAACACCTTGCTTATCAGAGAGTAAAATATATTCTTATGCTAAATCCTGACAGACTCTCTGATGGCAAATCACATGGAGTTTAGTTACTCCTATCCACTAGCACTTTCCTTTATGTACTCTTTCCAATTAGTCAAATCTGGAATTTATACGACAAGGAGGCATAAGTATAAAACATGTCAATCTCTACTACCTGTGTGGATGCAAAAATGACAACAATATATTGAATTAACTGAAAGGGCCCCTCTGTAAGATCATTTCAACTTCTGTGAATGTTCAGTTCAGTTCAGTCACTCAGTCATATCCGACTCTTTGCAATCCCGTGAACCACAGCGTGTCAGGCCTCCCTGTCCATTACCGACTCCCCAAGTCCACCCAAACCCATGTACATTCAGTTGGTGATGCCATCTAACCATCGCATCCTCTGTAGTCCCCTTCTCCTCCTGACCTCAATCTTTCCGGGCATCAGCGGCTTTTCAAATGAGTCAGCTCCTCGCATGAGGTGGCCAAAGTATTGGAGTTTCAGCTTCGGCATCAGTCCTTCCAATGAATATTCAGGACTGATTTCCTTTAGGATGGACTGGTTGGATCTCCTTGCAGTCCAAGGGACTCTGAAGAGTCCAATACCACAGTTCAAAAGCATCAATTCTCCAGCATTCAGCTTTCTTTATAGTCCAACACACATTCATACATGACTGCTGGAAAAACCATAGCCTAGACTAGATGGACCTTTGTTGGCAAAGTAACATCTCTGCTTTTCAATATGCTATGTTGGTCATAACCTTCCTTCCAAGGAGTAAGCGTCTTTTAATTTCATGGCTGCTATCACCATCCGCAGTGATTTTGGAGCTCCAAACAATAAAGTCAGCCACTGTTTCCACTGTTTCCCCATCTATTTGTCATGAAGTGATGGGACCAGATGCCATGATCTTCGTTTTCTGAATGTTGAGCTTTAAGCCAACTTTTTCACTCTCCTCTTTCACTTTCATCAAGAGGCTTTTTAGTTCCTCTTCACCTTCTGCCATAAGGGTGGTGTCATCTGCATATCTGAGGTTTATTGATTTTTCTCCCGGCAATCTTGATACCAGCCTGTGCTTCTTCCAGCCTAGCGTTTCTCATGATGTACTCTGTATATAAGTTAAATAAGCAGGGTGACAAGATACAGCTTTGACATACTCTTTTTCCTATTTGGAACCAGTCTTTTGTCCCATGTCCAGTTCTCACTGTTGCTTCCTGACCTGTGTACAGGTTTCTCAAGAGGCAGGTCATTCCCATCTCTGGTATTCCCATCTCTTTCAGAATTTCCCACAGTTTATTGTGGTCCACACAGTCAGAGGCTTTGGGATAATAAAGCAGAAATAGATGTTTTTCTGGAACTCTCTTGTTTTTTCAATGATCCAGCAGATGTTGGCAATTTGATCTCTGGTTCCTCTGCCTTTTCTAAAACCAGCTTGAACATCTGGAATTTCACGGTTCACATATTGCTGAAGACTGGCTTGGAGAATTTTAAGTATCACTTTACTAGCATGTGAGATGAGTGCAATTGTGTGGTAGTTTGAGCATTCTTTGGCATTGCCTTTCTTTGAGAGTGGAATGAAAACTGACCTTTTCCAGTCCTGTGGCCACTGCTGAGTTTTCCAAATTTGCTGGCATATTGAGTGCAGCGCTTTCACAGCATCATCTTTCAGGATCTGAAAAAGCTCAACTGGAATTCCTTCACCTCCACTAGCTTTATTTGTAGTGATGCCTCCTAAGGCCCATTTGACTTCACATTCCAGGATGTCTGGCTCTAGGTGAGTGATCACACCACCGTGATTATCTTGGTCGTGAAGTTCTTTTTTGTACAGTCTTCTCTGTATTCTTGCCACCTCTTAATATCTTCTACTTCTCTGAATGTTGGCCCAACTCTAATAGCCCAATGCAAGTATCCTATTTCCCCTGGAACTTAGTAGGAAGGTGACTTGCAGGTTTGTAGCCAAAGAATTATCACCAAGTCAAATATTACAAAAATGACTATTTCTTAGTCATCAGACATAGAATCTACCAATTTCCTCTGTAACAACACACAGATAGATACAGAAATGAGTTCTGGTAAAGGTGTTCAACATTATTAGTCATTAGGGAAATGCAATCTAAGCCCACAATGAAATAGTACTACACACATATTAGAGTTGCTGAATAAAGATATTACCATCTTATCATTATAAAACTAACAATTCTAAATTCTAGAAAGCAGAGCAGCTAGAAAGCTCATAAATTGGTAGAGAATGCAAAATGACACAGGCAATTTAGCCAACCAATCATTGGTTTTTAAATTTAACATATACTCTTCATATGTCCCAGCAACAGAAAGCCTAAGCTTTGCCCTCAAAATGAAAATATATCTTAATGCAAATAGCTATTTACAAATATTTATGATGGCTTTTTATGTGAATGCCCAAATCTGCAAATAACCACAAAATGCTTCAACTAGTAAATAGATAAGTTATAGAACATATTCATATAAATAGAATACTACTAATTAATAAAACATAAAGCAAAATTAAAAAAAAACACTACTGATTCACACAACACAGATGAATTTCTTTCTTTTTTCACAACACAAATGAATTTTAAATGAGTGTGCTAAGTTAAAGAAGTCATACTCAAAGAGCTATACACTGTATGATTCAATTCAATTTCAATGTGAGGGAAAGGAGGTAAACAAGTAACTAATGTATGCTTGGTAAAAATAGAGAATAAATGATAGGAAGATTTTTAAAAAGCAAAGAATAATGATAAGGAATGTTGGATGATAGCTATAGCAATTGCTAATGCATTGAACTTTAAAATGTATTAGCAATAAGTGTTTACTAAAATGTTGCTTTGAGTAAGGAACTGTAGCAGGTGAGAGGACAAGGGACAAGTTATAAGTAAGTCATCAAAAAATAACAATGCCACATACAAAGGGTCAATCTAGGATTATATTCAATATTTTCTGGTCGCACTGAGCAGGTCACTTTGCCTCTGACTTGAGTATTGAAACATGTATACATTATTAATTCTCTTTAAGAAGCATTATAACTATATATAAAATAGTTTCCATGTTAATAAGAGGGGGTTCTATGATATACATAGACCTACTGCATAACACAGGAAATTATTCTCAACATCTTATCATAACTTATAGTGGAAAATAATTTTTAAAAGAACATATATATATATGTGTGCGTGTATATATATAAACTGAGTCACTTTGCTACACTTAAAACTAACACAACATTGTAAATTAACTTCACTAAAAATGTAAAAAATTAAATGAAGGGACTCAGATATTTCAACATTTATGAGGACACAAATATGAAAATTCTGCTGTATATGTGGCATTGCGTTTAGTTTAATTTGGGGGAGGAGGATGAAGGCATAACATGTAAACGAAGAAGATAATAAGACCAAAGTAATGAAAGTCACTTTTCTAAAATTCAGTACTATTCTGTAGAAAGACACAAAGTTTACAAGAAGATAAGGCATAATTAGATTTATAATACTTTTATTGAACCTTTATTAACACTGTCATCTGAGGTCCTCTAACAGTGAAGTCCTCTGACAAGCAGGAAATCAAAAAATTAAATGGAGTAAACAGACAGTAAAAACATTAAGAAGCTCTAGAAGCACATGACAAATTGGTGTCAACTAAAGATGATTTTTGATGATACAGTATGAAACCTTGTTATTACCTATGTTCTCACCTTCAAGATTTTGTGAAAGTGAGAATATACTTTTCAATATGTGGTATTCCACTTTTACTTTTTCCCTAGTTTTGCTCAAAACCATTAAACAGAAACATTTTAATGTGCATTTTTATGATTTTATTTGATACAGGTTTATTGTAAAAAAATAATAAATGCACATGAAAGAAAAATGAAAGCAGTATATCACTACTATTAGTACTTTGTTTTAGTTTCAGGTTGTTTTTCTTATTTGTGTGGTTTTTCTGTGAATACAAGTAAAGCCATCTTTAATGGACAGTTTGGTATCTTGCCTTGTATTCATTGAATTTTTTATCAGTGATATTCTACTTTACCATTCAAAACTGAGACTTGTGATTTTAGCTTTCACGTGTAAAGAATTTGGAAGTAATCACACCCATTTTCATAAAAAGAAAAAATGCTCAGGAGAACTGAGTTGAATTAGCCACAATATAGTAACTGGACAGAAAAATAGCTTGAGATTAAACCAAAACATTAAGTTACATAATATTATGGAAATAAGTGACAGATTAAAAAATGACTTTTTAATGTAAGTTTCAGAATTCACCTACTGTTTTTGAAGAAGAATTTGACATGACCAATGTGCCTTTTCAGAAAAAAAGTACATGTTTCTGGGAACTAGGAATTCATTGTACAGTCTTCATTGTATATTAGATACTTAAATATTTTTTAATGCTATAGAAGAATGAAAGAGGTGCTAAGGTTATCTTATGTTGCTATGCCTCTTATCCTTTTTTCAAATTATTTTATGAGGATTTTGATGATACTTGATAGATAGTAAATATCTTTAAATTGGAGATGAAATGGCAACCTGCTCCAGTGTTCTTGCCTGGAGAATCCCAGGGATGGGGAGCCTGGTGGGCTGCCATCTGTGGGGTCGCACAGAGTCGGACACGACTGAAGCGACTTAGCAGCAGCAGCAGCAGCATTTATTCAAAGGTGAACATTTATTCTCACATTTTATTATCCCAACTGGAGATGTGCCCTATAATCAATACCAACTTAAACTTGTAGTTTTTCAAGCAGCAAAATGATGTACTTTTCATTTTCTGTGCATGTGGTCAAGAGTTGTTATCATTTAAACCATGAATATGTTGAGATATATATGTCTAACATATAAGTCATATCTCTTTTCTCCATCTCTTTATATGTGTGTGTATATATGTATGTATATATATATATATATATGTGTGTGTGTGTGTGTGTGTGTATGTGTGTATAATACATATGGGAGAGGAAGAGAGAGATTTGTTGCTTAAAATACCTTCAAAACCATTATAAGCATTCAGCATTTAAACAAAGTAATTTGCATGTATAAAATATAAAACTAAAGCAGCACAGTATATGATAAAAATCAGTGTGTAAAATAATACACAGAGTGTTTTTGCAACAGAAATAAAATAGAAAGTTGAAGTAATATGGGTACTTTCTTTGACAGGTTAATTAACAATGCTTTTACTTTTGACATATAAAGTATAGGTAAATATTATAATTTATGGCATATTAAATTCAATGGCATAGAGAAATTAGATATAAATCTATGTGTAGAGTATAATAATTTCCTCATGTGGTTATAACCTCTCTGACCTTCAGTTTTTCATCTGCTAAATATGAAAAAAAAATAGCACTTCATTGACAGTATTTTTGTAAGAGTTTGTGGAATGGTGTACAGGAATATGTATTGTAAATGTCAAGTTACTGGATGGGAGTAATGAATTATTTCCTGTAATTAAAGCATAAGATAAGATTATCAGAATTAGAAATAAAAATTCAATGAATATTGGAACATGACATTTTACCAGCTAGAAACCTCTTGAAAGTGTCATTCAAGGAATTAATGAAAGCCATGTAAAGCTGAGGCTGTATAATAGGCAATTCAGTGGAATACAGAATACTCCCCAGAAGGAGAACATAAAATATGTAATATATGATCAAAGAGGCATCATTAAATAATGATGGAAGAAATATCTGGAAGTACTGAGATAAACTATTTATCCATTTTTAAAGAATAAATTTAAATGAATTTAAAACTATTTATTTAAATAAACTTAAATAAAAAATAAATTTAAATATACTATACCTCCAAGTAAAATTTCCAAATCATTTACAATATATTTANTGCAACACTATGTATATAATACATAGTTTCATGCCTTTTTTTGTTATAAATATTTTATTTTCCTGCAGCAACTATTATCTAATATAAAGAAAATATTATTTTAAATAGATTAGTCCCAATAGAAGAAGTCTCAATTTCCATGTAAATCTTGTCAGATATACCCAAGTATATTTAAGTAGCTGATGCAGAGATCCCTGTAATGGTTCATTTCTGTATGGGCTCACCAGTTTATCCTTGGAGTGGGCTAAAAAAGATGCCTTGACACTGGTAAGCATGGTTTCATAGCAAAGCCTCAGTCCTCTATCTGTCTCTTATACACATCTCAGGAACATTAGAAGAAATCACTGAATATAAAATTTGGGGAAGTAGGAATAACATGTTTTACAAAATTAAATGTTTTCCTCTATTTTCTAACATTTTATTCTCTTGTTTAAAAGTTAGATATGAAAGTAGAAAAATGTAGAATTGTATGAGAATGCCACCACCACCAATAGACATTGCTGTTTTATTACTGGTAAATATGTTTCTCCAGAGTTCTTGCAATACATATGTACTTATTTAAACATAAATAATATCAAAACTAGTTGTTTTTAATCCTGATTTTTGCATGCATCATGATTTCATGTCCAAAAATATTCTTGACAATTGTGGCTTTTCTGATGTCTCAGCTGGTAAAGAATCTGCCTCCAGTGCAGGTGGCTTGGGTCGATCCCTGGGTTGGGAAGATCTCGTGAAGAAGGGAAAGGATATCCACTCCAGTCTTCTGGCCTGGGGAATTCCATGGACTGTATAGTTTATGGGTTCGCAAAGAATGGGACATGACTGAGCCACTTTCACTTTCACTTTACAGTATTCAATTATATGAATGGAGCATAAAATACATAAACATTATGAAGTTCATGAATATTTAACTTACTTCTAACTTTAGCACTGGAGAAGGCAATGGCATCCCACTCCAGTACTCTTGCCTGGAAACTCCCATGGATGGAGGAGTCTGGTAGGCTGCAGTCCATGGGGTCGCTGAGTCAGACACGATTGAGCGACTTCACTTTAACTTTTCACTTTCATGCACTGGAGAAGGAAATGGCAACCCACTCCAGTGTTCTTGCCTGGAGAATCCCAGGGATGGCAGAGCCCAATGGGCTGCCGGCTGTGTGGTCGCACAGAGTTGGACATGACTGAAGCGACTTAGCAGCAGCAGCAGCAACTTTAGCACATTATGAAGTGATTCAATATATGTTCTGTTGCATAATATTTGGATAATAGGATTAAAATACTACAAATTAAGTCTTGATGTATTGCCCCTAATTGTTGTCATCATTTACATGTCTAACTATGGGAGGATAATTCTGTCCCACACTCAACCAAAATTAAAAAAAATCATTGTTAATTTGAAAAGATTATGAGTAAATTGAAGATAGATTATTCTTATTTTAATTTGCATTTTCATCATTAATAGGCCTGGGTGTTTTGTTTTATTGAACATTTCTATATTTTATTCTATGAATGTACACTTGCAAGCTAAAAACTATTGTGATATACCTAGAAAATTCAAAATTCAAATTATATTTCTAAGATGATATGGAATTGGCGATACTAAGGGAAGATTTCATGCAAAGATGGGCTTGATAAAGGACAGAAATGGTATGGGCCTAACAGAAGCAGAAGATATTAAGAAGAGGTGGCAAGAATACACAGAAGAACTATACAAAAAAGATCTTCATGACCAAGATAATCATGATGGTGTGATCACTCACCTAGAGCCAGACATCCTGGAATGTGAAGTCAAGTGGGCCTTAGAAAGCATCACTACAAACAAAGCTAGTGGAGTGATGGAGTTTCAGTTGAGCTATTTCAAATCCTGAACGATGATGCTGTGAAAGTGCTGCACTCAATATGCCAGCAAATTTGGAAAACTCAGCAGTGGCCACAGGACTGGAAAAGGTCAGTTTTCATTCCACTCTCAAAAAAAGGCAATGCTAAAGAACGCTCAAACTACCGTACAATTGTACTCATTTCACACACTAACAAAGTAATGCTTAAAATTTTCCAAGCCGGTCTTCAGCAATACGTAAACTGTGAACTTCCAGATATTTAAGCTGGTTTTAGAAAAGGCAGAGGAACCAGAGATCAAATTGCCAAAATCCTCTGAATCATGGAAAAAGCAAGAGAATTCCAGAAAAACATCTTTTTTTTTTTTTTTGCAAAAGCATTTGACTGTGTGGATCACAATAAACTGTGGAAAATTCTGAAAGAGATGGGAATACCAGACCACCTGACCTGCCTCTTGAGAAATCTATATGCAGGTCAGGAAGCAACAGTTAGAACTGAACATGGAACAACAGACTGGTTCCAAATAGGAAAAGGAGTACGTCAAGGCTGTAGACTGTCACCCTGCTTATTTAACTTATATGCAGAATATATCATGAGAAACGCTGGGCTGGAAGAAGCACAAGCTGGAATCAAGATTGCCAGGAGAGATATCAATAACCTCAGATATGCAGATGACACCACCCTTAAAAGTGAAGAGGAACTAAAAAGCCTCTTGATGAAAGTGAAAGAGGAGAGTGAAAAAGTTGGCTTAAAACTCAACATTCAGAAAACGAAGATCATGGCATCCATTCCTATCACTTCATGGGAAATAGATGGGAAACAGGGGAAACAGTGTCAGACTTTATTTTTTGGGGCTCCAAATTCACTGCAGATGGTGACTGCAGCCATGAAATTAAAAGAAGCTTACTCCTTGGAAGGAAAGTTATGACCAACCTAGATAGGATGTTCAAAAGCAGAGACATTACTTTGCCAACAAAGGTCCGTCTAGTCAACGCTGTGGTTTTTCCTGTGGTCATGTATAGATGTAAGAGTTGGACTGTGAAGATGGCTGAGCGCTGAAGAATTGATGCTTTTGAACTATGGTGTTGGAGAAGACTCTTGAGAGTCCCTTGGACTGCAAGAAGATCCAGCCAGTCCATCCTAAAGGAAATCAGTCCTGGGTGTTATTGGAAGGACTGATGCTGAAGGGAAACTCCAATACTTTGGCCACCTCATGCGAAGAGTTGACTCATTGGAAAAGACTCTGATGCTGGGAGGGATTGGGGTCAGGAGGAGAAGGGGACGACAGAGGATGAGATGGCTGGATGGCATCTCTGACTCGATGTACATGAGTTTGAGTTGGTGATGGACAGAGAGGCCTGGCATGCTGTGATTCACGGGTCACAAAGAGTTGGACACGACTGAGTGTCTGAACTGAACTGAACTGAATTGAACTGAATAGTGTATGACTCATTAGAAAGTTGAGGCAAATGAATGAGTTTTGTATAGAAAGTAGACGACATAGTCTGTCATATAATAAATGTACATCAAACATAAACTATGATTATTTTTGTAGCTATTTTATTGTGTATTATTGCTAATATTGACAGACTGATATTAATATTGAATAGCTGTTGTGTTATAATAATTTAAAACTAAAATGTATAGCACAGTATATATGATTCATGTATTAATTTACTTGCAACACTATGTATATAATACATAGTTTCATGCCTTTTTTTGTTATAAATATTTTATTTTCCTGCAGCAACTATTATCTAATATAAAGAAAATATTATTTTAAATAGATTAGTCCCAATAGAAGAAGTCTCAATTTCCATGTAAATCTTGTCAGATATACCCAAGTATATTTAAGTAGCTGATGCAGAGATCCCTGTAATGGTTCATTTCTGTATGGGCTCACCAGTTTATCCTTGGAGTGGGCTAAAAAAGATGCCTTGACACTGGTAAGCATGGTTTCATAGCAAAGCCTCAGTCCTCTATAGTGAGAGGTAATTCTGACAAAGCTGTGTACCTAATAGATTTGGCAACTGAGAAACTCATGTACCCTGGGGGAATAAAAAGGATTGCAAGAAGAGAATGAAAGATATGTGAAACAAGTGAGTCTGCACCTATGCTTGTGTGTGTTACTGAGTACTAGAGGTAGCAGTCATTCAGGAGGAAAGTTAATCTATCACACTAATCTATCACCCTAATAACTTAGATGTCAGTTTGGGGAAGATAGTTCAGTCCTCAAGTGTTACTATCTGGAGATACCTGCATAGGCATTCAACAGAGAGAGTGGCAAAGTACCCCTCACAGGCACTGTGAGATATTTAGAAAATAATTCAAAGAAAAGGCAAAATAGAAAAGGAAATTTGTATAGTGGAACTACCTGCAATAACTTTTGAGGACTCCAAGGAACAATTACAGCATTAAATGCAATACATTTGAAGGAGCCACAGCATAATTTCCTTGAGACAGGGGTCAACTAGATGAGTTTATTTTTGTAATCAGTAGATTTCATTGCAAGCAAGCAAATTCTGGAAGATCTTTGAAAAACAAATTGAGTCTGGTGATACGAATCAAACTTCAAGTGTTAATGTGTGGATAAAGTGAGAATATAAACACTGTCCTCCCCACTTTGAATAAAGCAATAAATCTATCATCAGACTCAACAATCAGTCAAGACCAGAAATGGAGCCACAGGATAATGCCTAAGAAGTAAAAATGATAGACGCAGGATATCACTCATCAGCTGACAATCAATGAGGAATAAATTGCCATCTGTGTCAAAAGACTGCTTTTATTGATCAGCCAACGCTTGTCAGCAAGTTGAATTATGGATAATGTCAGTCACTGCTGTTCTGTTGCCAGACCGCCTGCCCACGTGATTCTAAAGGATGTTGGAGAAAACAACTTACTTCCCTTGATACAATAATGGACAGGGTACAGAAACTGCAAAGCCGAACTGGAGTGGGTAACACCACTGGGACTGGGACTAACATACTATGTAATCCCATCTAGCCATGCATCAGTTCAGTTCAGTCAGTCACTCAGTCGTGTCTGACTCTTTGTGACCTCATCAATAGCAGCACGCCTCCCTGTCCATCACCAACTCACGGAGTTCACTCAAACTCACTTCCACTGAGTTGGTGATGTCATCCAGCCATCTCATCCTCTGTCGTCCCCTTCTCCTCCTGCCCCTAATCCCTCCCAGCATCAGAGTCTTTTCCAATGAGTCAACTCTTCGCAAGAGGTAGCATCTGCTTAAGCGACAACTTATTTTGCTTAAGCAAAATACCTATTGCAATTTTAAAAGTAATGGATGTGTTCATGTTCCTAATCTTATAGAGGAAAACCTAAGGATGAATAATTCTTTACTTATTTTTCCAGACTCAATTTAGAGGCCTATTATGCATATGATGGAAGAATGAGCTATGTGCTAATGTAAAAAAGTACTTAAGATATTGTTACAGAGGAAATATGATGTTCACAAGAAAGCATAGATTATTCTGATATATGTAATAAATTGATACCTGTATGCAGGCCAGGAAACAATGGTTAGAACTGGACCTGTCTCTTATACACATCTTCTTTATATTATTATGTATTTGTTATCTTCATTATGTAAGTGCAAAAGTACCACATAATCTAAACACCATATTTCTTTTTTATGTATTTTTTCTAATTTTATCATGGTTAGACACAATCTAAAATCATTTTCCAGAGTTAACAAATCAAACACAATTTGCCCTTGTTTTCATAATTGTGTATTTACTATATAGCATAATGTTCTATAAAGCCTACACATATACAAGATGTGTATAAGAGACAGGGGAAAGGAGGTAAACAAGTAACTAATGTATGCTTGGTAAAAATAGAGAATAAATGATAGGAAGATTTTTAAAAAGCAAAGAATAATGATAAGGAATGTTGGATGATAGCTATAGCAATTGCTAATGCATTGAACTTTAAAATGTATTAGCAATAAGTGTTTACTAAAATGTTGCTTTGAGTAAGGAACTGTAGCAGGTGAGAGGACAAGGGACAAGTTATAAGTAAGTCATCAAAAAATAACAATGCCACATACAAAGGGTCAATCTAGGATTATATTCAATATTTTCTGGTCGCACTGAGCAGGTCACTTTGCCTCTGACTTGAGTATTGAAACATGTATACATTATTAATTCTCTTTAAGAAGCATTATAACTATATATAAAATAGTTTCCATGTTAATAAGAGGGGGTTCTATGATATACATAGACCTACTGCATAACACAGGAAATTATTCTCAACATCTTATCATAACTTATAGTGGAAAATAATTTTTAAAAGAACATATATATAATATAATTTAAGGAGTACATAAGCTATAACTACCAATGTCTATAATTATTTATTGAAAAATAATAGCATGTGGAGGGGTAAAAATTAATTTTCCCAAATTTAATGTAAATTTATCTGCTGCTATGTAGTCTTCTTTTTACTAAGTACAAGAATTTTTATGCAGTTATTATGAATACACATAAAATCAAGAATAGATGGCTAAAATTATTTATTAACTATAAGTATTTGCTTCACTTAACTTGGTATGTATTTTTTTAATGTTCTATAATAAGTATTCCTTTTAATAGCTCTTATCTGTTTTAATGAATGGTGATGAATTCCTCTTCACTATAGAGTCCATTGGACTGCAAGGAGATCCAACCAGTCCATTCTAAACGAGATCAGCCCTGGATGTTCTCTGTAAGGAATGATGCTAAAGCTGAAACTCCAGTACTTTGGCCACCTCATGCGAAGAGTTGACTCATTGGAAAAGACTCTGATGCTGGGAGGGATTGGGGGCAGGAGGAGAAGGGGACGACAGAGGGTGAGATGGCTGGATGGCATCACTGACTTGATGGACGTGAGTTTGAGTGAACTCCGGGAGATGGTGATGGACAGAGAGGCCTGGTGTGCTGCGATTCATGGGGTCGCAAAGAGTTGGACACGACTGAGCAACTGAACTGAACTGATAATGTCATATTTTCAGAAAATTCTGTTTCATCCTGCTCTTCTGAAACTCATAGCTTAGGTTTAAGAGATTAGTTGCCTGAGGCCATAAGACGAGAGAGGGAGAATAGCACAGAGGAAATACTTAAGGGTAACTCCTGTGAAGAACCACAACTCTGCTCTCATATTTTAAATAAATAGCTTATATGTTTATATCTCCCAGAAGGGGTATATTTTTACTTCAGATTGGTGAATGTACCCGCGTGTCATATTCAGCCAGTCAGTTCAGTCGCTCAGCCATGTCCGAACCTTTGTGACCCCATAGAGTGTCATATTGGGCACCCCTAATTATTTATATAAGCAAGAGCTTAGGCTTCTTCTGAAATACTAACTGGCCCTAGTTTGCGCCACTTATACCTATTTCTTTCTAGCAGTCACATATTTCTTACTAATTCTAAACAGGGAAAAAAAATGAAGATACTCTGAAACTGCAGTTTCTAAGCTTTTATTTGTCATTAGCATTGCTTAGCTTAGTGATTTTTTTTCACTTATGTCAATTACATGTATATGTATAATAGGAATTGCAAGCTTTATAGTATTATGACCATAGATGTGAGCAGTTATATTTATATCTTTATGAATTTTATTTCAGAAGGAGCTGAGAAATGTTATAAGGCTATATAAATCAAATAATCACCTGGACAGAGCATTTTGTCTTGTCAGTACAATGTTTCCTTACATTAAAAAAAAAAAAATTGCATACCATTTAAAGGCCTTCATCTATCTATTCTCCCTTCATCTATCTATTCTGCCTTCATCACGGTCCTTGAAGTTTCTGTTTCCTTAAACAAGATAATTTCACACATCTACTTTACCTGTTTAGTCACAGAGTGCACAAGACTTTATCACATTTGTTCTATATATATATATTTTACTTCATTTGTTCTGATTGAGTCATGTTTATTAAAGACTGCCACAGTTATATTCCTATGTAGTGAATGTATTCTCTGCTCTTACTGTTTAAACAAGATTTATGTTCAATTGATGTTCAGCATACTTTAGATATACTTTATATATATATATATATATATATAATGTACTTTATATATATTTTAGATAACTTATATGCAGAGTACATCAAGAGAAATGCTCGGCTGGAAGAAGCACAAACTAGAATCAGGATTTCAGGGAAAAATATCAATAACCTCATATATGCAGACACCACCACCCTTATGGCAGAAAGTGAAGAGGAGCTAAAAAGCCTCTTGATGAAAGTGAAAGAGGAGAGTGAAAAAAGTTGGCTTTAAGCTCAACATTCAGGAAACTAAGATCATGGCATCTGGTCCCATCACTTCATGGGAAATAGATGGGGAAACAGTGTCAGACTTTATTTTTTTGGGCTCCAAAATCACTGCAGATGGTGATTGCAGCCATGAAATTAAAAGACACTTACTCCTTGGAAGAAAAGTTATGACCAACCTAGACAGCATATTGAAAAGCAGAGACATTACTTTGCCAACAAAGGTCCATCTAGTCAAGGTTATGGTTTTTCCAGTGGTCATGTGAGGATGTGAGAGTTGGACTGTGAAGAAAGCTGAGCACCAAAGAATTGGTGCTTTTGAACTGTGGTGTTGGAGAAGATTCTTGAGAGTCACTTGGACTGCAAGGAGATCCAACCAGTCCATTCTAAAGGAGATAAGTCCTGGGTGTTCTTTGGAAGGAAAGATGCTAAAGCTGAAACTCCAGTACTTTGGCCACCTCAGGCGAAGAGTTGACTCATTGGAAAAGACTCTGATTCTGGGAGGGATTGGGGACAGGAGGAGAAGGGGGCAACAGAGGATGAGATGGCTGGATGGCCACCAACTCGATGGACATGAGTTTGAGTGAATTCCGGGAGTTGGTGATGGACGGGGAGGCCTGATGTGGTGCGGTTCATGGGGTTGCAAAGAGTTGGACACGACTGAGTGACTGAACTGAACTGAACTGAAATGATACTTTAGATATTTTATTGAAGTGCCCTTATTTCCTTTGTGTAATGCTTTTTCTTGAATTGTACTGTTACCTATTCCTATTTGAAATATTACATTGAATTTAATTATATCTATCAACCCCTTCATAGTAAAATCTTCTGAATTGTTGAGTTAAGGCTTGTTTTTTTACAGAATTTTTCTATAGGTTTTTACTTATGACTTAAATATCTTTACTATTAAGATATGGAAATTGGTTGCCATGTCGGATACAGGGGTTCTACAATTAGTCTTTTAAATTCCCCCTGGGAGATTTAATAGGTACATTTCTAGCACTGAATTCCGAAATGGAGTTTCTCTTTACTTTTTCTTACTTTTTTATTCCTGGTTTATCTGTCTTGTTTCCTTAGCTCTTGATACCTGTTTCACAGAGTTTATTTATTTATTTATGTATTTGAGAACATAAAACTAAGCATTTGAATTGTATGATAAATTTTTTTAACCATCAAACTATGCTTTTTGCATAATGGATGTTTGTTACAGCATTGTTTGCAATAGCAAATTACTTTAAGCAGTGAATAAGGCCTTCAATAGGGCTGGTATAAATAAATTATAAGGACTCAATTTAGAGGCCTATTATGCATATGATGGAAGAATGAGCTATGTGCTAATGTAAAAAAGTACTTAAGATATTGTTACAGAGGAAATATGATGTTCACAAGAAAGCATAGATTATTCTGATATATGTAATAAATTGATACCTGTATGCAGGCCAGGAAACAATGGTTAGAACTGGACATGGAACAACAGACTGGTTCCAAATAGGAAAAGGAGTACGTCAAGGCTGTATATTGTCACCCTGCTTATTTAACTTCTATGCAGAGTACATCATGAGAAGCGCTGGGCTGGAAGAAACACAAGCTTGAATCAAGATTGCCAAGAGAGATATCAATAACCTCAGATATGCAGATGACACCACCCTTATGGCAGAAAGTGAAGAGGAACTAAAAAGCCTCTTGATGAAAGTGAAAGAGGAGAGTGAAAAAGTTGGCTTAAAGCTCAACAATCAGAAAACGAAGATCATGGCATCCGGTCCCATCACTCCATGGGAAACAGATGGAGAAACAGTGGAAACAGTGTCAGACTTTATTGTTTTGGGCTCCAAAATCACTGCAGATGGTGATTGCAGCCATGAAATTAAAAGATCCTTATTCCTTGGGGGAAAAGTTATGACCAACTTAGATAGCATATTCAAAAGCAGAGACATTGCTTTGCCGACTAAGGTCCGTCTAGTCAAGGCTATGGTTTTTCCAGTAGTCATGTATGGATGTGAGAGTTGGACCGTGAAGATGGCTGAGTGCCGAAGAACTGATGCTTTTGAACTGTGGTGTTGGAGAAGACTCTTGAGAGTCCCTTGGACTGCAAGGATATCCAACCAGTCCATTCTGAAGGAGATCAACCCTGGGATTTCTTTGGAAGGAATGATGCTAAAGCTGAAACTCCAGTACTTTGTCCACCTCATATGAAGAGTTGACTCATTGGAAAAGACTTTGATGCTGGGAGGGATTGGGGGCAGGAGAAGAAAGGGACAACCAAGGTTGAGATGGCTGGATGGCATCACTGACTCGATGAACATGAGTCTGAGTGAACTCCAGGAGTTGATGATGGACAGAGAGGCCTGGCGTGCTGTGATTCATGGGGTCGCAAAGAGTTGGATACGACTGAGCAACTGAACTGAACTGAACTGTGTCACTTAAAAATGGTAGGATGTGCCTAATAAATATTAATAATGATTGTTTAACAGAAAGGAACCTGGGGTTCAAATGATACATGCGTTTCATTTACTTGGTTAGTGATAGCTTATGGTGAACAATGTTGGATTCATGATCTCTGAAGAAGAAGATTTAACTTCAGTAAATGGGACCAGGATTGATCACTCAAGAGCTTCTGTGTAGCAGAGTTTTATTAAAGTATGAAAAAGGGACATAGAAAGCTCCTGACAAAAACATCAGAAGGGGGACAGAGAGTGCCCTCCCTGCTAGTCTAAGCACGGGAGTTCTATACTTTTTAAATTAGCTATTATAATAAATCAAAAGAATGTCTCAAAGTTGTAAAAATTTTGCCAGACCCACTCCCACAATTTACATTTTAAGGTAACAGAATCAAAACTTAACAATGGGAAGGTCTTACCAGACCCACTCCCATAATGTACATTCTAAGATACCAGGATTAGTCAGAAGGTTTTCAAGAAAGAGAAACTGTCTTTAAGCAGGATACATTGTTGTTATATAATCCTTAGTACAGAGCTTAAACTAAATTGTTTGTTGTGTAATCATCCGTTCCAGGCTTAAGGGAGAAAAATAAAAATAAAAATAAAAAAACATTTTATGTGACTAAGACTAAGGAATGTAGTTCAGTTCAGTTCAGTTCAGTCGCTCAGTCGTGTCCGACTCTTTGCGACCCCATGAATCGCAGCACGCCAGGCCTCCCTGTTCATCACCATCTCCCGGAGCCCACTCAGACTCACGTCCATCGAGTCCGTGATGCCATCCAGCCATCTCATCCTCGGTCATCCCCTTCTCCTCCTGCCCCCAATCCCTCCCAGCATCAGAGTATTTTCCAATGAGTCAACTCTTCTCATGAAGTGGCCAAGAGAGGAAAAAAAGAAAAAGGTTTGTCTTTTCCTCCACCTTGAGAATTCTAGACTCCTGTCTCCTCCTTGAAAACCCCAGATCCCTCTCTCCTCCTCAGACATCCTGGGCTTCTTATCAACATGCCTATGAATTGACTCTCATTAGGGAGACACTATTATGAGCATATATATTGAAAAATAAATACCTATATTTTAATAATAGGATCATAAATTATAAATTATATATATATAATATCATGTATTGTAAAAATATATGATGACATTTCTTGTTTTCTTTAATCTGTACATGAACTTAATTTTTGTTTTCAAATTATAACTTTAAATAAACAATAAATGATGAAAATTTAATGTATTCAGTCTTTAAAGTCCACTGAACTCTGTAAATGCATGCAACTGTCAGAGGAGTGTAATCTCCTTGCATTTGCCTCATCTCAACAAAAATTTCAAGTGACGGACATTAAAGCCCTTGACATGTCACAGCTCTCAGACAGACCGTGTTATAGCTCTCAGGTCTTGGACAGACCATGTTATAGCTCTTGGGTCTCAAATAGACCGTGTTATAATTCTTAGACATCAGTGTTACAGCTCCATGTTACAGCTCAATTTTATTTAGAAAATAGCAGGACAATACATCCTCGAGGCATGAGGGCATGCTGACCCAAAGACGTGAAGAGAGGAGCGCTCTGGCCCTTTAGCTCCTCTTTTTATATGATCCCCCAAAATCACCTCCAGGCCTGTCCTATGTAAATTGGGCTAGCCAGAAGTGCTGTTTGTTCTACCTGAGGCCCTCACTCTGGCCCTCGGACCTTCCTTTGTTCTATTTTTGGAGGCTTTCTTCCTTCCTTGTCTTTTAGCCACCGCCATTCTGGATTCCTATTTCCTATTCTAACTACATAACTCTACTAAAAACTCTCTCTCTAGTAATAGCTGTTAACTTTTAGAATTTTACACTATCAGTTCATCTGCCCAGAAACCCAACTAGTATTCAGTTGGGAGAACTGTAACGATGAACAATACCAGAGCTATAATCTCTTTAAATTGTTTTATGTATATATTTTTAGGCATTCAGTGTTCACCTTTGTTTATTAGCACACTTCTCACATTAATATCATGCCATTATTAAAATTTGAAACTATGAAATTAAGGATTTGCTGCTGAGATACAATCTTGCCCATGATTTAGTATCTAGTTCAGCCCAGTTCAATTCAATCACATTCGACTCTTTGCGACCCTATGGACTGCAGCACACCAGGACTCCCTGTCCATCACCAACTCCCGGAGCCTACTCAAACTCATGTCCATTGAGTCAGTGATGCCATCCAACTATCTCATCCTCTGTTCCCTTCTTTTCCCACTTTCAATCTTTCCCAGCATCAGGGTCTTTTCCAGTGAGTCAGTTTTTCAAATCAGGTGGCCAAAGTATTGGAGTTTCAGTTTCAACATCAGTCCTTCCAATGAATATTCAGGACTGATTTCCTTTAGGATTGACTGGATGGATCTTCTTGCAGTCCGAGGGATTCTCATGAGTCTCCTCCAACACCACAGTTCAAAAGCATCAATTCTTCGGCACTTAGCCTTCTTTATAGTCCAACTCTCACATCTATACATGACTACTGGAAAAACCATAGCTTTGACTAGACGGACCTTTGTTGGCAAAGTAATGTCTCTGCTTTTTAATATGCTGTCTAGGTTGGTCACAGTTTTTCTTCCAAGGAATGAGAGTCTTTTAATTTCTTTGCTGCAATCATCATCTGCAGTGATTTTGGAGCCCCCCAAAATAAAGTCTGTTACTGTTTCCCCATCTATTTTGGACAACCGAGGATGAGATGGCTGGATGGCATCACTGACTCGATGGACGCGAGTCTGAGTGAACTCCGGGAGTTGCTGATGGACAGGGAGGCCTGGCGTGCTGCGATTCATGGAGTCGCAAAGAGTCGGACACGACTGAGCAACTGAACTGAACTCAACTGAACTGAACAGTGTTGAGAATAGTCTGTAGGGGACAAAGAAAGAAGCAAAGAGCTCACTGTTTCTGACTAGTGTTGAGAGAAATGTTTTTGCCATTGGAAAATCACTTGGAAACCCAAACTGCTCTAGTCGTGTTATTAAGGATCTAAAGTACTTTGTGATGAACATGTATATGGTTCTGTAAAAGGAAGACTCATAAAGGTGCAGGGAATGTTGCTTACTATACTCTGCTTAGGGTCTGTCTCTTATACACATCTAGATGTGTATAAGAGACAGATACAATCTTGCCCATGATTTAGTATCTAGTTCAGCCCAGTTCAATTCAATCACATTCGACTCTTTGCGACCCTATGGACTGCAGCACACCAGGACTCCCTGTCCATCACCAACTCCCGGAGCCTACTCAAACTCATGTCCATTGAGTCAGTGATGCCATCCAACTATCTCATCCTCTGTTCCCTTCTTTTCCCACTTTCAATCTTTCCCAGCATCAGGGTCTTTTCCAGTGAGTCAGTTTTTCAAATCAGGTGGCCAAAGTATTGGAGTTTCAGTTTCAACATCAGTCCTTCCAATGAATATTCAGGACTGATTTCCTTTAGGATTGACTGGATGGATCTTCTTGCAGTCCGAGGGATTCTCATGAGTCTCCTCCAACACCACAGTTCAAAAGCATCAATTCTTCGGCACTTAGCCTTCTTTATAGTCCAACTCTCACATCTATACATGACTACTGGAAAAACCATAGCTTTGACTAGACGGACCTTTGTTGGCAAAGTAATGTCTCTGCTTTTTAATATGCTGTCTAGGTTGGTCACAGTTTTTCTTCCAAGGAATGAGAGTCTTTTAATTTCTTTGCTGCAATCATCATCTGCAGTGATTTTGGAGCCCCCCAAAATAAAGTCTGTTACTGTTTCCCCATCTATTTGCCATGAAATGATGGGACCAAATACCATGATCTTATTTTTCTGAATGTTGAGTTTTAAGCCAACTTTTTCACTCTCCTCTTTCACTTTCATCAAGAGGCTCTTTAGTTCTTCTTCACTTTCTGCCATAAGTCATCTGCATATCTGAGGCTATTGATATTTCTCCTGGCAGTCTTGATTCCAGCTTGTGCTTCATCCAGCCTGACATTTTGCATGATGTATTCTGCATATAAGTTAAATAAGCAAGTGACATTATAGAACCTTGACATACTCCTTTCCCAATTTGGAACCAGTCTGTTGTTTCATGTCCAGTTCTAACTATTGCTTCTTGACCTGCATACAGATTTCTTAGGAGGCAGGTCATGTGGTCTGGTGTTTCCATCTTTTCAAGAATTTTTCACAGTTTGTTGCAATCCACACAGACAAAGGCTTTGGCATAGTCAATAAAGCAGAAGTATATGTTTTTTTCTGGAACTCTCATGCTTTTTTGATGATCCAACAGGTGCTGACATTTTGACCTCTGGTTCCTCTGCCTTTTCTAAATATATCTTGAACATCTAGAAGCTCAAAGTTCATGTACTGCTGAAGCTTGTCAGACTAGAAGCTAGTAAAGCAAAAATAACAGAATAAATACAGTGATTTCTAGTAAACTAGAGAATGTAGTATCAAGAATATTCACTTCGTACAGAATCTGCAACACTTTTGGTACTAACTGTGTTGGAATAGTGAAAGGAAGAAAGAAGACATAACTAGAAATAAGTATTTCCCTGGAAGGAAAATGGAAACCTCTATTAGGAGGCAAAGGAAGCCTATGAGACTTGTAGTGGACTAAGAAGCTCAAATTTGTCTATGACATCAAAATGACCAGTGGAAACCACTATATTAGAGAGTTCTGAGGCAGCACAGACTAAAGCCATCAGAATGTGAGAAATAAAAATAACCTTTAAGAGAGATTTTTCTTCCAGAATATGAAGATGGATATAAATGCAGAGATTAGAATTCAAATTAAGCAGGGCTGCCCAGGGAAAAGTAAAGGTTGAAACAGAGCTTAAGGAGCAGAATCTTGTAATGTTTTGGTGGCAAATTTAGGGTTTTCTCTCTATAATATCATGTCATCTGCAAACAGTGAGAGTTTTGCTTCTTTTCCAATCTTATTTCCTTTTATTTCTTTTTCTTTTATTGCCATGTCTGTTATTGTTTAGTCTCTCTTTCAGGTCCAACTCTTTCTGATTTCATGAACTATAGTCTGCCAGACTCCTCTGTTCATGGGATTTTTCATGCAGGAATACTGGAGTGGGTTCTCATTTCCTCCAGAGGGTCTTCCCAACCCAGGGATCAAACCTGTGTTTCCTGCAAGTCTTCTGCATTGCACATAGGATTCTTTACCACTGAACCACCAGGGAAGTCTGATTGTTGTGGGTAAGACTTTCAAAACTGCATTAAATAATAGTGATGTGAGTGAGCACCCATGTCTTGTTCCTGATCATAGAAGAAATGCTTTCAGTTTTTCACCAGTGAGAATAATGCTTGCTATGGGTTTGTTGTATATGGTCTTTATTATGGTTGAGTTATTTTCCTTTTATGCTCATTTTCTGGAAAGTTTTGGTCATAAATGAGTACTGAATTCTGTTGAAAGCTGTTTCTGCATCTATTGAGATTATCATATGGTTTTTATCTTTTGATTTGTTAACATAGTGTACCACATTGATTTGCATATATTGAAGAAGCCTTGCATCCCTGGGATAAACCACACTTGATCATGGTGTATGATTCTTTTAATGTGCTGTTGGATTGCATTTGCTAGTGTATTATGATGATTTAGTCTGTAATTTTCTGATCTTTTGTATGATCATTGTCTGGTTTTGGTATCAAGGTTATGATGGCCTCATAGAATAAGTTTGGGAGTGTTCCTTCCTCTGCATTTTTGGAAGAGTTTGAATAGGATATGTGTTCAGTGTTAAGTCACTCAATCATGTCCAACTCTTTGCTATGGTCTGACTCTAGTCAAAACAATGGTTTTTCCAGTAGTCATGTATGGATGTGAGAGTTACACTATAAAGAAAGCAGAGCACCAAATAATTGATACTTTTGAACTGCAGTGTTGGAGGAGACTCTTGAGAGTCTCATGGACTGCAAGGAGATCAAATAAGTCAATCCTCAAGGAAATCAGTCCTGAATACTCATTGGAAGGACTGATACTGAAGCTGAAGTTCCAATACTAAATTTATTTTTGAGCATATTTTTATTTATTTTTAATATAGATTTATTTATTTTAATTAGAGGCTAATTACTTTACAATATTGAAGTGGTTTTGCCATACATTGACATGAATCTGCCACAGGTATACATGTGTTCCCATCTCCCTCCCCTCCCATCTCTTTGGGTCATTCCAGTGCACCAGCCCTGAGCACCTTGTCTCATGCGTTGAACCTGGACTGGCAATCCGTTTCACATGTGATAATATACGTGTTTCAATGCCATTCTCCCAGATCATCCCACCCTCACTCTCTCACACAGAGTCCAAAGACTGTTTTATATATCTGTGTCTCTTTTGCTGTCTCACATATAGGGTTATCATTATTATCCTCCCATCTCTTTGGGTCATTCCAGTGCACCAGCCCTGAGCACCTTGTCTCATGCGTTGAACCTGGACTGGCAATCCGTTTCACATGTGATAATATACGTGTTTCAATGCCATTCTCCCAGATCATCCCACCCTCACTCTCTCACACAGAGTCCAAAGACTGTTTTATATATCTGTGTCTCTTTTGCTGTCTCACATATAGGGTTATCATTATTATCTTTCTAAATTCTATACATATGCATTAACATACTGTATTGATGTTTTTCTTTCTGGCTTACTTCACTCTGTATAATAGGCTTCAGTTTCATCCACCTCATTAGAACTGATTCAAATGTGTTCTTTTTAATGGCTGAGTAATACTCCATTGTGTATATGTTCCACAGCTTTCTTATCCATTCATCTGCTGATGGACATCTAGGTTGCTTCCATGTCCTGGCTAATATAAACAGTGCTGGAATGAATATTAGGGTACACGTGTTTCTTTCAATTGTGGTTTCCTCAGTGTGTATGCCCAGCAGTGGGATTGCTGGGTCATATGGCAGTTCTATTTCCAGTCCTTTAAGGAATCTCCACACTGTTCTCCATAGTGGCTATACTAGTTTGCATTTCTACTAATCGTGTAAGAGGGTTCCCTTTTCTCCACACCCTCTCCAGCATTTATTGCTTGTAGACTTTTGGATAGCAGCCATTCTGACTGGTGTGAAATGGTACTTCATTGTGGTCTTGATTTGCAGTTCTCTGATAATGAGTGATGTTGAGCATCTTTTCATGTGTTTGTTAGCCATCCGTATGTCTTCTTTGGAGAAATGTCTGTTTAGTTCTTTGGCCCATTTTTTTGTGTGGATGTTTATTTTTCTGTAATTGAGCTACAGATGTTGCTTGTATATTTTTGAGATTAGTTATTTGTCATTTGCTTCGTTTGCTATTATTTTCTCCCATTCTGAAGGCTGTCTTTTCACCTTGATTATAGTTTCCTTTGTTGTACAAAAGCTTTTAAGTTTAATCAAGTCCCATTTGTTTAGTTTTGCTTTTATTTCCAATACTTTTGGAGGGGGTTCATAGAGGATCCTGCTGTGATTTATGTTGGAGAGTGTTTTGCCTATGTTTTATAGTTTCCTATGTTTTATAGTTTCTGGTCTTATGTTTAGATCTTTAATCCATTTTGAGTTTATTTTTGTGTATGGTTTTAGAAACAGTTCTAGTTTCATGCTTTTACAAGTGAATGACCAGTTTTCCCAGCACCACTTGGTAAAGAGATTTTCTTTTCTCCATTGTATATTCTTGCCTTCTTTTTTGAAGACAAGGTGTCCAGAGGTGCATGGATTTATCACTGGGTTTTCTATTTTGTTCCATTGATCTACATTTCTGTCTTTGTTCCAGTACCATACTTTCTTGATGACTGTAGCTTTGTAGTAGGTCCTGAAGTCAGGAAGGCTGTTTATGTTTCCTCTTTATTGTGGAGATTCCTCACTGTGGGTGAGGTTGGACGGGTACTTCGTCAAGTTTTCCTGGTTAAGGAAGATTGTGTCGGTGTTCTGGTGGGTGGAGCTAGATTTCTTCTCTATGGAGTGCAATGAAGTTGTCCAGTAGTGAGTTTTCAGAAGTCAGTAGGTTTGGTGTGACTTTGGCAGCCTGTATATTGAAGCTGGAAAAGCAGATTGGTTCCAAATAGGAAAAGGAGTACATCAAGGCTGTATATTGTCACTCTGCTTATTTAACTTATACACAGAGTACATCATGAGAGAACCTGGGCTGAAAGAAGCACAAGCTGGAATCAAGATTGCCAAGAGAAATATAAATAACCTTAGATATGAAATGATACCACCCTTATGGCAGAAAGTGAAGAGAAACTAAAAAGCCTCTTGATGAAAGTGAAAGAGGAGTGAAAAAGTTGGCTTAAAGCTCAACATTCAGAAAATGAAGATCATGGCATCTGGTCCCATCACTTCATGGCAGATAGATAGGAAAACAGTGGAAACAATGTCAGACTTTATTTGGGGGGGGGGGGCTCCAAAATCACTGTAGATGGTGAGTGCAGCCATGAAATTAAAAGACACTTACTCC
The DNA here is from genome assembly GCA_006410635.1 of Cephalophus harveyi. Taxonomy (NCBI): domain Eukaryota; kingdom Metazoa; phylum Chordata; class Mammalia; order Artiodactyla; family Bovidae; genus Cephalophus; species Cephalophus harveyi. The sequence goes on from SJYT01063596.1 coordinate 571,092, forward strand.
TTGGAAGGAAAGTTATGACCAACCTAGACAAAGCAGAAACATTACTTCATCAACAAAGGTCCGTCTAGTCAAGGCTATGGTTTTCCCTGTGGTCATGTATGAATGTGAGTGTTGGACCATAAAGAAAGCTGAGCGCTGGAGAATTGACACTTCTGAACTATGGTGTTGGAGAAGACTCTTGAGAGTCCCTTGGAGTGCAAGGAGATCCAACCAGTCCATCCTAAAGGAGATCAGTCCTGGGTGTTCCTTGGAAGGACTGATGTTGAAGCTGAAAATCCAATACTTTGGCCACCTCAGGTGAAGAGTTGACTCATTGGAAAAAACCCTGATGCTAGGAGGGATTGGGGGCAGGAGGAGAAGGGGACGACAGAGGATGAGATGGCTGGATGGCATCACTGACTCAATGGATATGACTTTGTGTAAACTCTGGGAGTTGGTGATGGACAGGGAGGCCTGGCATGCTGTGATTCATGGGGTCACAAAGAGTGGGACATGGCTGAGTGACTGAACTGAACTGAATTGATACTGAAGTTCAGGATTATGTTCCTCTGTTGCTGGAGAATTTGTGTGGTATGTCTTGCTCTGGAACTTATTAGCTCTTGGGTGGTGCTTGGTTTCAGTGTAGGTAGGGAGGGTTTTGATGAGCTCTTATCAGTAAATGTTCTGTGGAGTCAGGAGTTCTCCAGTGTTCTTCACTTTTGGACTTAAGCCTCCTGCCTCTGGTTTTTAGTCTTATTCTTACAGTAGCCTCAAGACTTCTCCATCTATACAGCAGTGATGGGAAAATATCTAGGTTAATAATGAAAAGTTTCTCCACTGTGATGGACACCTGGAGAGTTTCACAGAGTTACATGGAGAGGAGAAGAGGGAGGAGAGAGAGAGAAGTGATCAGGAGGAGAAGAGGAGGAATCAAAATGGGAGAAAGCAAGCTAGCCAGTAATCACTTCCCTATGTGCTCTCCAGAGTCTGGATCCCTCAGTGATGTTCACGGAGTTACACAGAGAATAGAAGAGGGAGGAAGGAGACAGTGGTGGCCAGGAGAAGAAAAGGGGGAATCAAAAGGAGAGAGAGACAAATCCAACCAGTAATCAGTTCCCTAAGTGTTCTCCACAGCCTGGAACACATGAAGAGATTCACAGAGTTGGATAGAGAAGAGAATGGAGAGGGAGGAGATAGAGGTGACCTGGTGGAGAAAAAGGAGAGTCAAAAAGGGGAGAGAGCAATCAAGCCAGTAAGCTCACTCCCAAGTAAAAATGGGTACTGAAAATTGTGTTATTGAAGGTACAAAATTGATAACAAATACCAAAAAGCAAAGATTAAAAATCTAGAATAGAGGTTAGATTCTCAAATATACAATATTAAAAAAACAAAACAAAGTCACAAAAATTATAAAATATATATATGAAGTTTGCTTTAAAAATAGGGTCTTTTTTTTTCAAGGTAATAGTAGGTTATAAAAATGAAAATTAAAGGAGTAATAAAGGACTTAAAATTTAAAAAAATAAATTAAAAAAATGATAATAGTAAAAATATATCTAGGAGTTTCCTTGGAGCTGTTGCGTACAGTGTGGAGTCAGATCACTTTCAAATAGTTACTTGATCTGGCTTATACTTCTCAAGATCTATAGGCCCCTTCCTATGTAGTCAGTGCTAACTACAAGGTTTTAATCTGTTGCATTTCCAAAGTGCTTTCCTCTGTTTATTTTAGCTTCTTCTCTGCTGGTCTCTTCAGTGTCTAATTTCCGCCCTGACATGAAGGGGCGATGGTGATCACTTTTTTAGACTCACTTGTTCAGTCGTGCTGTGGGGAAGGAGTAACACTGCAAACAAATATCACTGGCACGTGTGAGGAGTGCTCGCAGTGTTTCAGCCGCACTGGGTTTGTGCCCCGCTCACTGTGTGCTTTCATGGTCTACACTTCTCAGGCTCTAGGTTGCTTTGCTGGGAACTGTCTGAGGCGGGTCCTGAGTTGCGTGTACTTCCCACGTCTAAGTCGCTCGGGTTCAGGTTCTCGGGTACTCCTCAAAGGTGCAGACTCAGTTGGGTCTGCATTTTGTGCCCTTCCTAGGTCTGAGAAGCTCAGGTGACCAGGTGCTTGGCAAGCACAGTCACCCCCATGTGTGGGGTGCGTCTTATTGCCTCCCCTGTCTGAGCCGTTTGGTTTTCTGGGTGTACAATGGGTGTGCCTTCTCAGGTGTGCCATGTGTCTCTTCTGGGGAGCTGATCTCTGGCTGCAACCCTCCTAGCAGATGTCAACCATCCAGAATTCCAAGAAATCTTGGTTAGCAATGAAGCCTGCTTTCAGTTTGGTAGACAATGCCTCTCTGAGGTCGTGATTGCCCACTTTTGGCTCTGGCTGCACCTGCCTGCCTATCTCCAGCGGGGAATGGGCCAGTCCACAGCCAGCTAGCTCTCCTAAGTCCTTTGTTCTGTGAGCATGCCTGGAGGTGTCTTAGGTTAGGGCTTTCGCAGAATAGTTCTCTCTCTCTCTCTTTTTTTTTTTTCCCTCCCTCTGGCTATTCCACAGTCTGGGTTGCTATCTCACCTTAGTTCCCTCAGATTTCCCTTGGGGCATTCAGGCCTGGTCCTTACACTAAGTAATGCAACCTGTGCCTCCCTGTCCAGCACCTGCTTGCTAGTGACAGATGTGAGCTTCTGGGCTGCTTCTCTGCTGGGAGTTGCCATTAGGCATGTAATCTGTGGGTTTTAATTATTTATTTATTTATTTTTCCTCCCAGTTATGTTGCGCTCTGAGATTCCAAGACTCACCACAGACCTGCCAGTGAGACATTGTTTCCTGGTGTTTAGAAACTTCTCTTTTTTTAAGACTCCCTTCCCGGGATGGATCTCTGTCCCTACCTCTTTTGCATCTCTTTTTATCATTTATATTTTGTCCTACCTCCCTTTGAAGACAATTGGCTGCCTTTCTGGATGCCTGATGTCCTCTGCCAGCATTCAGAAGTTGTTTTGTGGAATTTGCTCAGTGTTCAAATGTTCTTTCAATGAATTTGTAGGGAAGAAAGTTATCTCCCCATCCTATTCCTCCATCATCTTAGCTAGTGTCCCCAATACTAAAATTTTTTATGGTAACATAGTATGCATGTTGATTCTACCATTATGTGTATAGCTATAATGTCATTTCCATTTTGTCATGCTTTTATTCCCAACTTGTAACTTATGATACAGAGGCCAAGATTTAAGGGCAGCAATTCATTATATCAATATCAGTTCCATTCAGTTCAGTCACTCAGTCATGTCTGACTCTTTGTGACCACATGGACTGCAGCATGCCAGCCTTCACTGTCCATCATCAACTCCCACAGCTTGCTCAAACTCATGTCCGTCGGGTCAGTGATGCCATCCAACCTTCTCATCCTCTGTCATTCCCTTCTCCTCCTGCCTTTAATCTTTCCCAAAATCAGGGTCTTTTCCAAGATTCAGTTCTTCGCATCAAGTGGCTGAAGTGTTGGAGTTTCAGCATCAGTCCTTCCAATGAATATTCAGGATTTATTTCCTTTAGGAGGGACTGGTTTGATCTCCTTGCAGTCCAAGGGATTCTCAAGAGTCTTCTCCAACACCACAGTCCAAAAGCATCAGTCCAATGATGCTCAGCTTTCTTTATAGTCTAACTCTCACATCCATACATGGCTACTGGAAAAACCATAGCTTTGACTATATGAGCCTTTGTTATCAAAGTAATGTCTCTGCTTTTTTAATATGCTAAGTTGAAATTAGCTTTTCTTTCAAGGAACAATTTTTTTTTTTTTTTAAATTTCGTGGCTTTAGTCGCCATCTGCAGTGATTTTGGAGCCCAAGAAAAGAAAGTCTGTCACTGTTTTCATTGTTTCCCCATTTATTTGCCATGAAGTGATGGGACTAGATGCCATGATCTTAAGGTTTTTCAATGTTGAGTTTTAAGCCAACTTTTTCAGGTGTTAACTCTTCTCTAAATGTTTGATAGAGTTCTCCTATGAAGATGTCTGGCTCTGGGCTTTTGTTTGTTGGAAGATTTTCTTTTTAATCACAGTTTCAATTTTGACCAATCGTATATTAAAGCATATGTATAGAATCTATAAAACTGGTATTAATGAACCTATTTGCAGGGAAGGAATAGAGATGCAGATGTAAAGTTCAGATTTGTGGACACAGTGGGGGAAGGAGAGAGTGGGATGAATTGAGAGAACTGTATTGACATATATACACTACCATGTGTAAAATATTAATAGATAGCTACTAGGAAGCTGCTATATAACACAAGGAACCCAGTCCAGCACTCTATGATGATCTAGAGGGATGGGATGGATGGTAGGGGTTAGAGGGATGTTCAAGATTGAGGGGATACATGTACACTTTGGCTGATTCACATTGTCATACAGCAGAAACCAATACAACATTGTAAAGCAATTATCTTTCTTTTTTTTTTTTTTAAAGGGCATAGTAAAAGAGCAGATGTGAAAACTCTTATTTGAAATGTATTTTTGTGTGTGTGCATATATTTATCCAAATAGTATATATACAAATCAATTAATTTCATGAGATGAAAATACCTGTTTTTGAGAGCCAAAGTATGTCCCTCACAAATTTATATGATGAAGTCCTAATGCCAGTACCTCAGAATGTGACTATATTTGCAGAAATTATCTTTAAAATAGTAACTGTTAAAATGTAATTATGGTGGAAAAGTGAAAGTGAAGTCGCTCAATTTTGTCTGACCCTTTGCGGCCCCATGGACTGTAGACTTCCAGGCTCCTCTGTCCATGAGATTTTCCAGGCAAGAATACTGGAGTGGGTTGCTATTTCCTTCTCCAGGGGATCTTCCTGACCCAGGGATCAAACCTGGCTCTCCAGCTTGCAGGCAGACTCTTTACTATCTGAGTCACTGGGGAATCAAAGGAAAGTGAAAATTGCTCAGTCCCATCTGACTCTTTGCAACTCCATGGACTATACAGTCCAGGGAGTTTTCCAGGCCAGAATACTGGAGTGGGTAGTTTTTCCCCTTCTCCAGAAGATCTTCCTAACCCAGCAATCAAATCAGGGTATCCTGCATTGCAAGCAGATTCTTGACCAACTGAGCTATCAGGGAAGCCCTTAATCATATAATACTGTGTTTCTCATAAGAGGAGGTCACAACTATATACAAAATGAAAGCCATATAAAGACATAGGGAGGGGATGATGATCATCTGCAAGCCAAAGAAAGAGGTCTCAAACAAAACCAACACTGCTGAAACCTTGATCTTGAACTTCAAGCTGCTTCATTTTGTCAAAGTAGCTATTTGGATTTTTTATGTATGTGGTAGGTTAGCTACATCTCTCAACCTTGGAGAAATGACCCTCTACAGGAGACTTCCTATGCATCCCAACATTGTACTACCCTCTTGTCACTCAAGCTGTATGCTCTAGTGGTTGCCCTTAAGAGGGCTATGCAGATCCTTCTTTTGTGGCAAGCTGATTATGTGGATGGTATGGTAGACTTGTTTGACTCCTATTCTGGTTGTTTGCCAGGCCTTGCTTTGTGTATGCTGCTTGCTGCTTTTTAGTATGGGCCTGGTTAGGAGATGGATGGTTGCTGAACCCTAGGTGGTCCTGGGGTGAGTGCTGGATCACTGGTGGACAGAATCAAGATATAGAGACCCCAGGGCTATTGCCACCCAATGGCAGGTGAACCCAGGTCCTGGGGTTAATGCCTGACTATTGACAGGCAGAATTGATTCCTGGAATCTGGCTTCCACATCCAGGGATCACAGAGCTCATTTCAGATTGCTGATGTGGGAGCCTGTTTCCTGACACAATCGGTTATTTTGTCCAGGGTGTTCTGACGGTTGTACTGCCCAGCCAGTGGGCAGAACAAAGGCCCAGCTTATCCCAGCATAGGGTCTGATCTGTTGATGGGCTTGTTCCACAGGCTATGGGATCATAGTTATCTTACTTCTTATGTCTTCTCCTGGTGGGTGAGACTTGTCTTGAGGCTTACTTGCAGGAAGAGCCAATGCTTGCCTACTGGTGGGAGGACCTAATTCTTGGTCCTCTAGTGAGCAGGATGAATGGTGGCCCTCTAGTTAAAGTTGTGTCTAGTGATGGCTATGGGTCCAAGAAGACTTTAGCCAACCTGTCAGCTGATGATTGGGGCTGTGTGTCCCCTCCCAGTGAGTTGTTTGGCCAGAGGCATCCCAGCATGAGTGCCTACAGGCTGTTAGGTGGGGCCAGGTCTTAGAGTTAGTGAGCCAACATGTCAGCTGCCAGCAGCAGAAATGTTCATGCAGTTGACTGTTCCCAAATATGTCTGAAAGCAGTATCCATGTCACCAGGGTTCACTGCAGCCACTCCCTGCCTCTCCAGGAGCCTCTACAAGACCAGCAGTTATGTCTGGCCCAGGCTTTTATCAAATTCCTGCTTATGTCCTGGGTCCTGGTACACGTGAGATTTTGTGCATGCCCTTTAAGAGTAGAGTATTTCCCCCAGTCTTGTGGGACTCCTGCAATTAAGCCCCACTGGTCTTCAAAGCCAAATATTCTGGGGGTTCTTCTTACCTATGCTGGATCCCTCAGCTATGGAATCTGTTTTAGGGCTCAGAACTCTCACTTTCATGGGAGAACCTCTGTTATATCATTTTTCTCTAGTTTGTGGGTTGTCTACCCCAGGGGTAATGAGATTTGATTATATTTTCACTCTGCCCTTTCAACACATCTCATTGTGAACCCTCATGTATTTAGTTGTAGAAGATCTTTTCTGATAGGTTTCAGTTTTTTCACTGACGGTTATTCTGAAGATAGTTGTGATTTTGGAGTGCTCATGAGAAGGGGTGAACTCAACATCTTTCTACTCTACCATATTGGCTGCTTTAGGCAACTGATTTTTGACTTGCCAACATAGCTTGCTTTTGCCAACAGAATGTGAGGGAAAATGATGCTGAGCCAATTCTGGGCAAAAAGGCTCAAGGCACTGTAAGATTCCTTCTTGTTCATTTTGTGGTCCTTTTAACTGTTATGAAATGAGCATGTCTTGGTCCAAGGAGAATGAAGACACATGAAGCAAACTTGAGTCAGACCTTCATCCTGAAGCGGAGCCTTACAGCTGTTTCACAAGCCTGTTTGCAAGAAAAGTAAAAGTTAATTATTATAAACCACTAAGAGTATGCAGAAATACCTGTATAACACAAGTTGATAATGCTGGAGGGTATTAGGAACTCTTATTCTATGCTGGTGGGAAGTTAAGTTGTTCTAGCAAGTTTAGAAATTATTTGGTGATGATTTATAGGTAGGTGATGATTGCAAGGAGATCCAACCAGTCCATACTAAGGGAAATCAGTCCTGGGTGTTCATTGGAAGGACTGATGTTGAAGCTGAAACTCCAATATTTTGGCCACCTGATGTGAAGAGCTGACTCATTTGAAAAGACCCTAATGTTGGGAAAGATTGAAGGCAGGAGGAGAAGGGGATGACAGAAGATGAGGTGGTTGGATGGCATCACTGACTCAATGGACATGAGTTTGGATAAACTCCGGGAGTTGGTGATGGACAGGGAGTCCTGGCGTGCTGACTGAGTGACTAAACTGAACTGAACTGATAGGTTGGTAGCTTACCAGCTAGCCAGCTAAATATATAGATAGTAGGTTAAAAAAAAAAATAAAAAAACACTTCTAGTAAGAGGCCTAGCAAAAATGTGTGTGTTTGTGTGCCCAAAGACAGACATATAAAGGTTTTTAACAATACGTTTCTAATCAACAAAAATGGATAACAAAAAAGATTTTCATTAATAATGGATGGATAAAGAAGTCTTGGAATATTCACTGAATGGGGCAATCTTTAGAAATAAAAATAGTATTTCCTACAACAGCATGAATCTTAAACATAAAATTGAGTAAAATAAGCCTGACACAATACAGACAATACTGTATTATTTACATGAATTATAAAACCATCCCAGTTTATTCTTCAATGTTAAGTAAAGTTAGTAGTTACTTTTAGGAGTAGAGGTAATGAGTGGATGGGGACATGAAAGGGGCTTATATGGAACTTGTAATATTCTGTTCTTTCACTTGGATGGGGTTTACATGAATGTGTTTACTGTGTAAGAGTTTGAGCTGAAAGTTTATAATTTGTACTTTTTTCTTTTTTTGTATTTTATATACTAAAGGATCAGAGAAGGCAGTGGCACCCCACTCCAGTACTCTTGCCTGGAAAATCCCATAGACGGAGAAGCCTGGTAGGCTGAAGTCTATGGGGTCGCTAAGAGTTGGACACGACAGAGCGACTTCACTTTCACTTTTCACTTTCATGCATTGGAGAAGGAAATGGCAACTCACTCCAGTGTTCTTGCCTGGAGAATCCCAGGGACGGTGGAGCCTGGTGGGCTGCCATCTATGGGGTCGCAAAAAGTCAGACACGACTGAAGTGACTTGGCAGCAGCAGCAGCATACTAAAAGGATAGAGAGATTTAGTCTTTGGAGTTAGTTAGACTGACTAGATTTTAAAAACACATCGTACACATTTTTTTACCTTCATTTGTATTATTTTATTGCTAATGACTGGGCAATGAAACCTGGATATTGAGCTGAGATGTCTTAAAATGACTGAATGGTCCATTTTCAGATAATTCTTTTAAATCAAAAGAGGTGTTTGGAGAATGTACGTGTGCCTCCATGCTGTTTCTGTCACCAGCCAGAACTATACACAAGATATGGAACTGGATTAAAGAAAAGCCAGATTCAGACTGCAAAACTTCCACACAAAATTCTCAAACTTTCATGTGGTTCCAGTTGACAAAGACTCAATTCACTTTGTTCCCTGCTATCTCTCAATTTCCATATCAAAAGTAAATTCCAGAGGTGATGGACATGTTACTGACTCAGTGAAGCAAATCCTTTCACAGTGTATATATGTATCAAGCTATCATGTTCTACACTTTAAATATCTTACAATTTTATTTGTCAATTGTACTTCAATAAAGCTGAAAAACAAAGAGGAGAACATATCTGGGATTTAAGAAGGAAGCCAGTTGGGGAAAGAAAACAAAACAGTAAATCCCAGAGATAGCAGTCACAACCTCTTCAAAATGAACATGCCTCTTTTCTGTTGTGTGTGCTATTATACATCCACCTAGACTCTCTGTTCTATTGTTAGAAAGTCTATCACAGCCTTATGAGTCGTAGCCATTCAGGACTTTAAGTGCTTCTCTCTACCTGAAATTAATTCTTCTCCAGACTAAGATTCAGGGATTTGTTTGGAGAATGGGGAACAAATCAACCTAAACTTTGTTCACTATGTCTTTTGTTCCTTGGGATCATCATTAGGCAATTTTTATCCTTAATGAACCAAAAGACTATAATATAACAACAACAGTAATAGTTATGTAGTTACAGTAATTTTCCAACTACTTCTCCTGGTTAGGATTTTAAACTCTTCTTCAACCAACCAACAGTAATCCTTAGTACACTTCATCTCAGTTTCCAGGTTTTATTGCCCTGTCATTAGGGATAATAGAGTAGAAATACATCATACATATTTTATTTACAGTTTTACTGTGCATGTTTTAGAGTAGAATGTGTATTTTCACCGTGAATTTCTCATAATTTAAGACTTAGCAACAAGGAACAATTGCTTCTTTTATGGAAATCTGATATACCATTTTCTTTTTCTTTACCTGACCCATAAAATTTGTATCTTATTATCCATAATTCTTTATTTACTGACATAGGAGAACCTGAAACAACAACCAAATAGTTAATAAGCATCCACAATCACTGGACAATCTCCCATACATTTTTACAATAAAATTATTTTAATTTTTATAGTAATTTCAGGTTCTTTACCATCTGAGCCACCAGGGAAGCCTTCCCAGTAATTTCCTACAGTAGCAATTAGCTTATCCATCTTATACACATTGAAACTGTGGTTCTCAAAGTGATATGGTATATATCAAATGGTATTTATTTTGGAGAGAATTAATTGAATTCAACGTTCAGTTTCTCCATATATAATATTAGTAAGTAAGGAAAGATAGCATAATGATTCTTATGCTCAGTTAAATATACATTTAACGTTTGATAGTATAAAAACTATAGTGTAACCACCTCAATAAATACTAGATATATTTCCCTTAACTTCAGAGAGATTAAAAATGTCCAGAAAATAAAAAAAATCTTGTTAGTGGCAAAATCATGTTTCAAACTGAAATCTGAAAGACTCAAAAGCTTGTATTTTTTATCCTTTGTCTAAAGAATAGACAGATTTTATGGAAGTATGATAGTACTGGAAAACAGGCCAGGTTTTCTACCAAGTGCTCTACATATGGTGACAATATTTTAGAAAATACTATGTTATTTTCACATTGTTTTAAGGCTGAGAGTGTAAAAAGAGTTGCCGTAATTATCCAGTCAACTGTAAAGCTTGTATTTATTTAAAATAAAACTGTATGTAATAAATTTGTTATTAAGATAACTAAAATTTAGCTGCTCAGTATATAAAACAGTAGTAAAAGCTAAAACAAACAGTAGAAGTACTGAATGCCAAATGCCACTCAAAATGTAAATGAAGTAATATATTAATAAATACAAAAATGTTCTTTAATGCAATTTGATGACAAAAAGAAATAAGCGATATTCAGGAAGAATGAGCCCCTAGTCTTGATTGTTAGAGCCAGTCAAGCTAACCAAATATGCTAGTTTTGTTGTACTAACAGACTTATATGCAGAGTACATCATGAGAAACGCTGGGCTGGAAGAAACACAAGCTGGAATCAAGATTGCCGGGAGAAATATCAATAACCTCAGATATGCAGATGACACCACCCTTATGGCAGAAAGTGAAGAGGAGCTAAAAAGCCTCTTGATGAAAGTGAAAGAGGAGAGTGAAAAAGTTGACCTAAAGCTCAACATTCAGAAAACGAAGATCATGGCATCCGGTCCCATCACTTCATGGGAAATAGATGGGGAAACAGTGGAAACGGTGTCAGACTTTATTTTGGGGGGCTCCAAAATCACTGCAGATGGTGACTGCAGCCATGAAATTAGAAGACGCTTACTCCTTAGAAGAAAAGTTATGTCCAACCTAGATAGCATTTTCAAAAGCAGAGACATTACTTTGCCGACTAAGGTCCGTCTAGTCAAGGCTATGGTTTTTCCTGTGGTCATGTATGGATGTGAGAGTTGGACTGTGAAGAAGGCTGAGCGCCGAAGAATTGATGCTTTTGAACTGTGGTGTTGGAGAAGACTCTTGAGAGTCCCTTGGACTGCAGGGAGATCCAACCGGTCCATTCTGAAGGAGATCAACCCTGGGATTTCTTTGGAAGGAATGATGCTAAAGCTGAAACTCCAGTACTTTGGCCACCTCATGCGAAGAGTTGACTCATTGGAAAAGACTCTGATGCTGGGAGGGATTGGAAGCAGGAGGAGAAGGGGACGACCGAGGATGAGATGGCTGGATGGCATCACTGACTCGATGGACGTGAGTCTGAGTGAACTCTGGGAGATGATGATGAACAGGGAGGCCTGGCGTGCTGCGATTCATGGGGTCGCAAAGAGTCGGACACGACTGAGCGACTGAACTGAACTGATTCTAGGAGCAAAGGGAAGAAAGAAACCAACTAATGTGTAAAAAGAAAAAAAAAATGTACTTCTTTACAATGAAGCTCAAGACATTGTTCAAAACAGCAAAATTTAAAAATCATCTAATTTTCCCTTAATTGCTGATTGGCTAAATCTCTGATTTTATCTGGTGATAATTTTGTCTCTCAAAAAACATTTGGCAGGGAACTTACCAGGAGATCCAGTGGTTAAGATTCTGCACTTCCACTGCAGGGGCAAAAAAAGTTCAATTCCTGGTCAGGGGACTAAGATCCCATGTGCTGTGGGGCACCGCACCCCTCAAAAAAATTGGAAATTTTTGGAAACATTTTTTATTTTGATTGTCATATCTACTTTGGGAACAGCTATGGGTGATTAATAGGGAGAAATCAATGATGCTCCTAATGCATAGTACAATTCCCACAACAAGGAATTATTCAGCCCAGTATGTCAATGGTGCCAAGAATGAGAAACCCGGATTTAAATCAATCAGACCACTTAAATAACATGAAACGTAAGGAACCTTTAAAAGAAGGGAATAAGCAAACGTATATACTGTCATGGAAAGACCCTCAAGGCAATTATATTTTTGAAAAACAAAGGTAAATATTTAATATCATTACTTCATTTAGACATTAAAAACAAACAAAAAAGCATATATACTTAGTTGTATAATGATAATGGTAATGATACTGAACGTTTACTAATTGCCTATCATTGTCCTAAATGTTTTAAATGTATTCAGTTATTTAATCCACACAGCAATCCTAACATGTAGGTACTATTAATATCAATGTTTTACTGATGAAGACTGAGACACAGAGAACTGAGGAAATTCACTCAATATCACACAGCCATCTGATAGAAAGTCTGGTACACAAGTCCATATAATCTGACTCCAGGGAGTATATATCTTCTATATGTTACAATAATATTAATTAAAAAAAAGAAAAGAAAATAACTAAATCTTTGAATTCTGGGGAAACAAATCAGGATATAAAATTCATGGAAATACATGCTTTAATTTTTCTCTCTATACTTAAGTGCAATGCTTAAATATTTTCAAAAATTTTTCTTCATTGTGTTTATATGTTTTCAAAGAATAAGCAGGGATACCCAACATATGAAAAAGAAATTATTCTAACTTAAGAAAAGGAAAAGTTCCAGTAATGTGTTGAAATGTTTCATAAAGATTGATTAGATAGCCATTGAATTTAAAAGGCCAGAAACTATCTCCACAGCCCTATGAAGGAAAAAAAAAAGACACACAGAAAGTAATTTGGCTAAAATAATGCTGATAACTTATTGTATGTAGAATATTTGTTAAATAGCCCAAAATAATGTAACGATTCAACAGTATTTTCCCTTTAGCTGAAAATTTCATATTTGAAATTTCAATCTCACAAACTCATTAGAAGTAGATTTTATGAGTCCTCAGATATCACATTTTTTTCCTTGTGATCTGCTATCATAGCATGTTATTTTTAGCACAGAGAAAATTGAGTTGTCTAAGTTTATTCATCATAGCTTCAGGTTAGAATAATTTATATTCGTTTTATCTATCATTTCCATGTTTTTGCATGTTGGCCATCAAACTGGAAGTTAATTGCTTGTTACGGAATTTCTAAATAAATATATAAATTAATATTTTAGCAAAAAATTCTCAAATACATAGGAAGATACTTTATGATTTGAAAGTATGGAATGTGAATAATATGCTGATTTATTAACTGAACAATTTGAAATCCATAAATGGATAAACATATTGGATACGGTATTCAATATGTATCCAGTATGAAAGTGAATTAGCTCAGTTCTGTCTGACTCTTTGCGACTCCATAGACATAGCCCACCAGGCTCCTTCATCCATGAAATTGTGTTGCCATATCTAACTAGATATGAATTGGGAAATTAAGTTGATTTTTGTCAGGTAGTTATAATTCAACAATTTTTCCAGAAGGTCGGAGATCATCCTGCAGATGTGAGAGAGTCTCTTCATTCCAGTTGATAGTATGCAATCTGATATGAAACAACTTGTCAGCTTTATTATGACATTTAGGTAATTTAAAAATGGTGCTGTTTCTTTTACATACACATTCATATTGATATGTTTTCTCTGAATTTGAGGGCATATTGAGTAGCAAGTTTTGGACAATGAAGCATCTTATGACCCATGAGAAATTAAGTCATCTTATTGTGTATCTGTTATAGTACTCACATTTTTCAATGCATTTGTTATTGTCTTTGTTGATATTGTTGCTGTTTTTATGAAATTCTTTATTTCATAATGCTAGTCGTATTGCAGATAAGTTATAAAGTCAAGAGTGAATTTCTGTGTTCTTTTGCTAGTCTTTATTCTTTATATTTCTAGTTGTGAGAATGTATTTCTTTAATAATGAAAATATAAAATAACATTTTATACTGCTATGATTGCATAATGATAGTGAAAGAGTACACAATGTGGACTTAAACTAAATTGGCTCCAACACTTAGAGTAATGTGATATTTTTAGTAAAGTTATTTAATTTCTCTGAGATTTAATTTCCTGATCCTCAAGGTAGGGCTAACTATAACTTTTGTTGAAAAATTAAAGGTACTATTTTTTATTTATCTAGTCAGTAAATGACATACAATAATTTCAGTCATCATTATGATAAATATATTTCACATTATTTGACTCAAGTGTCAGCTCAGATAATGTAGCTAGCAGTCCTCAGATAGTCTGAATATCCCATTCCCCTATGATATATATACAAAATGACCTCAGATCCCTTTGGAAAAGAACCAGGAAAATATTTTAAATTTATATATTGTAATCCTTAGAAAGTTCTATTGCTACAAGCTCCTATGACAGACACCCCTTTGTAGAGAGAGTCAAGTGCTCATATCTGATTTTATTTTCTGCCCCCAAAGACTAAAACTCTCAATTTATACTTTCATATATATTTCCCTGATTTAGCAATTCCTTTGGCACATAGTCTGGCTATAAAGAGACGTTTGCTTGATAATCAACAGAGAGTCCATGAGGGTAATGATAGCAGATCTTAAGGACAATTAGTCTTCTATGGTGAGGTGTTTTCCTTGGGTGAGTTCTTCGCATGGTCATCCTGGAATTATCACAGGGCAGTCTGGAGGCACAAGATGCTCAGGTTCATCTATCCAAATGTCCCTATCCTGTTTCTCAGGACCCTACAATTTTCTAACATTGCTCCTATTTGCAGATATGGCATCATTAAAATTAGAAACTAGTCATAATTCTGCATCTAGCCTTCCCTGTGTCTTACAGCGTTACTGCATTGCATTGGTTGTTTTCTTCCCTGGCCATATCATTATCATTTTCAATGTTATCAATGGATTTAAAAGAAATAACGCTTCTGCAATCAATTATAATTTGACAAGTACCACATTATAATTGTATAATAATTAGTATAATTTGCCAAGTATCTAATGTCATAATCATCATATTCCTATTTCTTATGTCCCATCTTCATTTCATTCTAAATAAAACAGAAAGGACAACTTTCATAATTTGATGTTACTGTTGTTGTCACAACTGCTGTTCATTGTTACCTCAAGCTTTCTCCTAACAGTGGGATCCTTAGGACCATCAGACCAGTTCATAGTCCTAGAATCCTATCTTAACTTTAGTGCAACCTTGTTACTATAGTTTCAGAAAACAAAGTGTTTAACAGAAGATTTGCATGTTATTACTTTATTAGGCCATATAACTCAATGAGTAGGTATTAAGGACAAAAAAAGAAAAGTGAAAAAGACAGAAAAGCCCATGCAAAGTTGCATTACAATTGGCTGCTGAGATGTCCAACTGACTATTTAAATCCATTATATGTCTTTCAAGAAGCCATATAAACTGCATCATTGGATGCAGAATGATGCAGGATCATCATCATCCCACAGTCCATGAATGTGGGAGGGGAAAAAATTTATCCACTGACTCAAGTCTCACTGATCAAGTATTTACCCATGAAGTTTTACCTCTTCCCCATTTTTGGTTGTCCCAGGCTAATTTCAAATAGGGGTGTATGTGTCTTGTATCAGAGTAGAAACACTGGGGCAGGAGTTGAGGGAATCAGAATAGCCAGCTAAGAAGCCAGGATCACTAAGGTTGTACCTGCAGGTAATATGAGAGAACAGGATTGTTTCTCATAAATAGTTCAATCTGTAACTATATCAGTTGCAGAGGCATACATGGTTTCATGACTATAGAAAGAGGGCAAATCATAAAAGAAATAAAATGTGCAGATTCAGGAACAAAGTGCATTATTGAAATATAATACAGTAATATATGCCAAAATATCCACCAGTTAAATTCCCTCTAGGTCAGGTCATGATTTTTACAATATCTGTATTCCCAAGGGTAACTAGAGTTACATGGCCCCTGATAGCAAAATATCAAGAGACCTTTTTTGACACTCTATATCTATTACCATCCCATGGAAATTAAAATACTCAATCATTTAAACTATAGTATTTCACATTATGACTAAGTGAAAGTGAAAGTGAAGTCGCTCAGTGGTGCCCGACTCTTTGCGACCCCATGGATAGTAGCCTGCACCAAACTCCTCCGTCCATGAGATTTTAGGCAAGAGTACTAGAGTGAGTTGCCATTTCCTGCTCAAGGGAATCTTCCCAACCCAGGGATCGAATCCAGGTCTCTCATGTTGTAGACAGATGCTTTACCGTCTGAGCCAAGGTAATTTTCAAAGTTGCTGGTTATCCACTCAAGCTCTGAGTGATTGATTTCTTTGTCTCTTGTGTATTTTAAATAGAGGTTGCATAAACTGAACACAAGCTAAATTCACTTAGTATTTTTAATTTTGCAAATATTTTGATTTCTCGTTCTACACTATTGAAAAGACTTTTGCAGATCCTACATAGTCTAACATGGGTCACTTTTGAGACAACTCTGTTTACATACAAAATATTAGGATGAAACAATCTATTATCTATAGAACTTTGAACCCTAATGAATGCAACTGAAATTATATTTATCCAACATTATTAGAGAATTTTCATACCTCAGATGCACCCAGAGGACCTGCTTTATGTTGTTTTGCTATTTTTTTTCCTTCTTAGGACACACTTGGACCTGACTCTAGTTCTGAAGATAGTGTAGGGAAGCATAAGTGGAACTATATTGCTTTTGCAAAAAAATTACTGAGGCAAAAAAATAGCAAAATTGTAAAGAAGGAATGGGAGCCTCAATGTAGAAAAGAGACTTCAGTGGACAAGCAACCAAGGTGCAGTATTGGATAGGGCATTAGGGAACTCTAGTTTTCCCTATATTATCAGACATCCTCATTTCAATTATCTTTATGCAACTTCAACTGACTTTTCTTGTAGCAACAGGTAAGCTTTTCCATTATTCTGAAATTATAATTTGGCGATGCCTATGATCAAATTTAAAGGTTCTTAATCTTAGTCCTGTAGTGAAAAGACCAGGGAATCTAAGTACTGTTGTTGTTGAGTTGATAAGTCATGTCTGACTCTTGTGATCCCATAGACTGCAGCCTGCCAGTCTCCTCTGTTTATGGGATTTGCCAGGCAAGAATACTGGAATGGGTTGCCATTTCCTTCTCCAGGGGATCTTCCTGACCCAGGAATTCAACCTGCATCTTCTGCATTGCAGGAGTATTCTTTACCACTGAGCATCATAGGAATGTCCAAGTATATTTATAGAAAGCCCATTAATTTCACCCTAGGTAGTTGATCTGGTCAGTAATTTTCTGTTTAACTCAGAGATACCCACACTTCCCCATGATCCTTGAATTATTGATATTTATATTTACAACATAAATATATTTTCCTTAAGCTTTGACTTCTATAGACATTTTGTACTAGCTTATCATAGATAATCATTTAATTAGCATTATTTAATTTAATTTCAGCATTATTTTACATGAATTTTAAGATTTCCATCTGAGAATGTTAGTGCAACATTAATATCCTTATTCCTCAGTTCAGTTGACAGCTATTACCCAGATTTTCTGCATCATTGGCATTGATCTGAATCCTTGGTATTCAATAGAAACTAATGATGAAATAATTTAGAAAAAAAGAAAAAGAATATTAAATACTTAGATGTAGAATATTGGTCTTAATCAATGAGTAAACTGAAAATAAAAAAGAAAGGTGTAGCAATTATGTTTTATCAGCGAGTCTAGTTATAATGCTACAGGAGGTTTCATTTTGATAGTAATTTATAATATAAATTTTTTTTCATAACCACCACCTTTTTTTTCTTTATTTTTTTTTTTTTACTTTACAATACTGTATTGGTTTTGCCATACATTGACATGAATCCACCACAGGTGTGCATGAGTTCCCAACCCTGAACCCCCCTCCCACCCGATTATACAGAGTGAAGTAAGCCAGAAAGGAAAACACCAATACAGTATACTAACACATATATATGGAATTTAGAAGGATGGTAATGATAACCCTATATGCGAGACAGCAAGAGAGACACAGATGTAATATAAATTTTTAAAATGGAGATGAAGTGGTTAATATCCCTTAACTGCAAAATAATAATAATAGCTATTTTATAGGGTTACTGTTAATATCAAACCAGATAATATATTTAAAAATCCTTGTGTGAATCTGACACATTGTATACATTCTGACAAGTTTAGAAACTTTTTTCATTCTTAAATTCAGAAATTTTTTCATTCCTAGATTTATTTTATTGACAGATTTTAGATGACAAGTGTCAGACATCCTGGGTGGAACATTTTTCTATAATTTCTGATTGAGTTTTCAACACAATGGCCAACACGTATATGAAAGAAAATTAAGAATACTATTTGAGATTGTGTAATTGAAGAGATTTAATGATAGGTGTCCAAGTTCTTAAGTGGACATTATTAAATCGTTATGATTTAATTAAGTATGTCTGACTCTTTGTAACCCCATGTACTGCAGCATGCCAGGCTTATTCAGTTCAGTTCAGTGGCTCAGTCGTGTCCGACTCTTTGTGACCCCATGAACTGCAGCACACTTATATCTAGTGTTAAAACATTACTCAGATACAGTTGTCACTCAACAGGTATGAACCATCACCAAATGATAAAATAGCTTTTTTCCAGACTTCTTATCTACAGATCTTACAGAATTCTGCTAATATTTATGGAATATGGGTTTGTATATATGTGTGGGGGGGGGAGTAGTAATCTGTCTTGTGGAAGGCAATTACTATTCTCTATAATTTATTTTGAGAATTATTAGGATAGAACAGAATATACCTCCAAATTTTGCAATAGACTTAAGGTCTCTAATTATGCCAATAGTTATCTTATGAAACAATGAGCCACTGTCATGTGTTTTGAGAAAATAGTGAGGTATTTAAAATTAAATAGCTTTCTTTAGAAATTCTCAGAAAATTTTATTGTATTAATGTGTGTGATGAATATAAAAAACAAGATTCTATCACATTTCATTATGTTATAAAGTAGATTCAGGGTGCTGGGTGGTCTGGCTGGTCTAATTTTATCATGGCCATCTTTTTTGTTTTAGGGTCATAGAACTAAGTTAAGGAGTGTATAGCATTGCCTTCAGATAGAATTACATTTGCCAACAGGCCTGTGATTCAGAAATATAACAGTAAGTTTTCTGATGTGTTTTATGATTTTGTTTTCATTCTGATCTCTAAGAAGAAGCACTACACTGCGTTTGGTTTTGGACATTGTTGTTCAGATATGTGATACATTCCTTTGACTACTAACCTGAGAATGAAGCTAAGAGTTAGAGGAGGTTAACAGATGGTGACTGCAGCCACGAAATTAAAAGACACTTACTCCTTGGAAGGAAAGTTATGACCAACCTAGATAGCATATTCAAAAGCAGAGACATTCCTTTGCTAACAAAGGTCCATCTAGTCAAGGGTATGGTTTTTCCAGTGGTCATGTATGGGTGTGAGAGTTGGACTGTGAAGAAAGCTGAGTGCCAAAGAATTGATGCTTTTGAACTGTGGTGCTGGAGAAGACTCTTGAGAATCTCTTGGACTGCAAGGAGATCCAACCAGTCCATTCTAAAGGAGATCAGTCCTGGATGTTCATTGGAAGGACTGATGCTGAAGCTGAAACTCCAATACTTTGGCCACCTCATGTGAAGAGGTGACTCATTGGAAAAGACCCTGATGCTGGAAGGGACTGGGCACAGGAGGAGAAGGGGATGACAGAAGATGGGATAGCTAGATGGCATCACCAAATCTATGGACATGAGTTTGGGTAAACTTCGGGAGTTGGTGATGGACAGGGAGGCCTGGTGTGCTGTGATTCATGGGGTCGCAAAGAGTCAGACATGACTGAGCAACTGAACTGAACTCAGCTGAGGGAAAGAGAAGTGAACCAAAATAAATTCTTTAAATTAATTCAATCCTGAAACTTATCTTCACTTTGGACTTCTAGTTATACATAATAATAATAAATTTTGTTATTTTTAATTATATTTGATTTACATTGACTGCTGAGATAATCTAGCATTGTGATGTAAAAGAGTTTTTGACAATTAAATAGTTCAGAACACCCATTTATAGAACAAGTTTTAGAATAATCTAGCATGGGAGGAAAAGAGGATTTATAAATCAGCTGATCTGGCTTTAACTGCTTTCTGGTTAATTTGCAATTAATTTTCAGGAATATAATCCATATATAATTCATGTTCCTATGTTATAAAATTGTAATAAAACTTCATATTAATATAAAATTGTTTAAGGATAAGTAAGATAATATGTGTATTGAGCTTACCATAGTACTTGACAGATGGTGCATACTCAGTCAATTTTTGCCTATTATAATTTTATCATGGGTACATAGTACTTAATATAAGAGAAATATTAAGTTGATCAGGGCATTAATCAAAACTATCAAGACTGTTTTTGTGTCCTTACACAATTCTAGAAGAGTAAGGTGCAACAATTAAAAAAGATGTGTATAAGAGACAGAGTGTCAGCTCATTTTTTTTTTTTTTCAACTGTGAGGTTAGAAATGTCTGGGCTCCCACATGCTCAACCTCATCACCAGTATGAAAGAGCTGTAGGAAGAAAAACTTTTTCTTTCTTCACTTCTAGATTTTTTGACTGACCTAATTATTAAATTGACACAATGAGATTAACAACAGAAAATTTAAAAATTCATTGTGTACATATGAGAATGTCAAAGATGTGTGCTCTCTGGCATTTAGGAAATTGAGGCTTATATGTCATCCTGAGCTAAGGAGAAGAGAGCAGGGATGTGGGACTTCAAAGGGGAGGAAAACAATTCTAGGAAGATGGGAAGAGCAAATGGTTGGTAAACAAATATTTGCTATTCCCTGCAGTTTGGTCTTTATGATGTTAAAAAAAAAAGTCATCTTTTATAATAACTCTCTTCCTGATACAGGCTCCCTATCTAAAATATTTTAGGTAATTGGGAGGTAAAAAATTTTTCTTGAGTGTGTTGGGCCTTGATTGTCTTCAATTCTATGTAAACCACATGACAAAGTGACACATTTTGGGATACCCTGTCCTGAATCCCAGTGGAACCTCTCTTCTCATCACTCTTTCCAGAGAGTGTGTAATTTATTCAGTTCTGTCTCACTGCAGCAAAAATTTGAAGTAACAGATGGACCAATGTTACAGCTCTATATTACAGCTTAGTTTTATTTGGCAAGCAGAAGAGAATACACCCTTGAGGCATGAGGGCAGCTGACTCAAAACACGTGAAAAGAGAAGTCCCCTGGCTCAATTTTGGCTCCCCTTTCTATATGCTTTTTCTCCTCTCTCTGACCCTGCCATATTCAAATTGGTCTAGCCAGGAAGGCTGTTTGTTTTATCTGAGTTTCTCACTCCGGTCTGTGTATCCTTGGACCTTCCTTTTTCATTTTCTTAGGCTTCTCCCTTCTATGTCTTTCAGCCACCACCATTCTGGACTCTTTTTTCCTATTCTAACTACCTTACAACTCCAACAAGATATCCCAGAGAAAAATTTTGATTTGAATTACCTCTGTGTGTGAAGGAATGACTTAGAGACAATTTAGAAAAGAGAACTTGGTTTACCAGAGATGTCAAAGTGTAAGACTTAAAAAGACTGAATAATGAAATAGAAAACACAAGATATTTAACAAGAAAATGCAATATTACCAATTAGATATTCAGATCTTAAAAAGTTTTTCTTATGTTTGTCATATTTATAATGGCATCATCTTTGAAAGAGGATAAAGGATAAAGTTGCTTTCCTTAGAGAATCAATAACTTATAGGAAAATCTCAGGAACTGACTTAGTTTGGTCACTAAGACAAAAACCTCACTACTTTTGGTTTAGCTCAGTGTGCAAAATGCTCACCAACTCACTTCCCCTCAAAGAACATGCTATTCACACATTGTAATATTGGCAGGAAAATGTGTTGATTTTGTTCCCATAGTTCTTAATTATAAAGATGTTGTCCCTAAAATATGTTTATCTCATATTTGTTTTGTGATTTTATAAAGCAATTATCATTAATTTTATGCTTTATTTGACCAATTTCATTTGCATAGATGTAACAAGGGGTGTTGATTAATTTACAGAAATTTCCTTACTTTAACATAACTAGAGCCATATATTAAATAATAAAAATTCAACTGAGTAAATTTTAGTGATAAAATTTTATTTATTAAACAATCATGAATCAGGCAACATCTCATGTAGCAACAGAAGGGAGTTCAGCTCTGCTACAGAGCTACAGAAAATGTAAGTTTTCCAAGGCAAAAGTGGACAGAAAATGATGAAAATTATTAACAGGGAATGCATTGTTTTAGGCAAGGAGCCCCAGGGGGAATGAAAAGGGTCTATTAGAAGATTTCCTCCCAAGGCTGACCAGAAAATTCCAGGTTGGCTGGTTAAAGGTCACATTCCTGAGAGTACGATTCTGTCTCTTATACACATCTAGATGTGTATAAGAGACAGATTTCAAATAGAATTAGTAAGGGATAACAGATTTCTAAACACCTCAAATGCAGATATTTGTTCATAGGAATTCATTTCTATTCAATTTATAAAAGTTGCTGCATTATTTTACACTTTACTCCAATTAATAGCTTTTGTAAGAAAAACAAAAGAAATCAAAAATGGGAGTCAGATAAAATTGAGCACTACAGTCTAAAACTGTATGAAATATTACATCATGATTCCAAAAGAAAAATGTAATGAAGATAAGTGTTGCAACTAGTGTAAATTCACAGATGTAATTCATTAACATTCCATCAACGTTTGAAGAAAAATATATATATATTTGAATCAGAGTGAAGTGAGGAATTTTAAATTAGTCAGTTTGGGACCAGAAAAGGAAATTAAGGAATGCTAAATTTATGACCTCACATGCAAAGTCAACTAAGTTGTAATTTACAAGTTTGATGTAATTGAGACTTGAATATTCCTTAGTTTGTAATTATATATTTATAAAAATTAATTGTATGTCTCACAATCAACATAGAATATAAATGAAATAGGTTACAACTCAGGAAATAAAAGTTGCCCATGTCAGCATGAATGGAAAACCCACTGCATTCATAATTGGTCTTTCACATAAGATGATGAAAACACTTTTGGTAAAAACAAGATTTTTGATTTATAAAATATTGAAAAAATGGTCTATTTAAAAATATTAGAAAGCTACTTAAATGAGAAATAGAGAGGCAAAGATTCTGGAGAAATTAAAATATTGAATAAAAAAGCTGAGCTGCAATTATACAGCTGCTTTGCTTGTGGAGGCATTTTACAATTTTGGACAGAGGGAGAAAGGATGATGTCTGAAATCAAGATTTAAGCTCTGTTGGACAAATATTTACAGTTCAAGACAGTAGGGAAGATTCATAGTGAACAGTCTTTAAAGATTGTCAAGGGCTATGTCTCTGAAACAGAGGTGACCCAGAGGTAAATAGAACCTTTCAAACCTGAAACCCAGGCTTAAGCTAACTTTGATCTAATTAAGGTAATTTGAGCTGCTTTATTTGTCTAGAACAGGAAATAATGCATCATCTCTGGGAGAAGAATATAACATCCAGATATTCCATAATGTGTTTATATACATATATATATGTGTGTGTGTGTGTATAGGCACATAATTCAAATAAAAATTACTAGGTATTACAAAGAGGCAAGACCATATGAATGAAAAGCAAGAGAAAATTAAAAGAAACTTATAGTTAATATGCATGC
The DNA here is from genome assembly GCA_006410635.1 of Cephalophus harveyi. Taxonomy (NCBI): domain Eukaryota; kingdom Metazoa; phylum Chordata; class Mammalia; order Artiodactyla; family Bovidae; genus Cephalophus; species Cephalophus harveyi. The sequence goes on from SJYT01063596.1 coordinate 594,848, forward strand.
TGGAGTTAGTAGGCAATATTTTTAAATAATCATGATGAATATATTCAAAATATGGAGTAACAAAGACACAAGTAGTAATATAGAAAATTTTAACAAAACTTGATTCTATGAAAAGGGATAAAGGATACTTTATATTTCTAGAATAGCAAAGTAAGGATCTCTTAAATTTTGCTCATCCATAAAGGCAATGAGAATACTAATAAAAAGGATAAAATGAGAATTTACATTTTCAGAACTTTTGAGATTAAGGTTTACACAATAGTAGCAATTTTTTTAAAATACTGAATCTAGGTAAGAACGGTCAGTTTTGTGGGGTTTAAATTTGTCCTACCCCCATCCCAGTCCTGCTGAGCCTTAAAAATAACTTCACAACCATGGAAAAATAGGAGTCTACCCACTGGAGAAGCAGGCATTATATGTTCACATCACTACAAAAAGCACCATGTCCCCCATTATTGTTACTATTTGATCTGTGGGGAACATCTCAAGAAATGCTCCATTCACAGAGATTGTCTTTATTTGACCTGACTCATCTCTAAACAAGCAACCTGTTTTTCTGCAGAAAAGAATCAACATTTTTTTTTGTGTGTAACATTGAATCGGCCTGAATTGGTAATAACAGTAGAAGCTTCTGAAATGCTTCTAAGAAAAACCTGTGGAATAAGTTGTCCATAGCTAGCTTTGTAAAATCCCCATATATGCCTGGAAATGTAGAAGGCAGCACATGTTTGCTGGACTATGTGCATGCTCATGAAAGATGTGATTTTTAACTCAACTAAAAATGGACAAAAGATATGAATAAACACAAACATTAAAGCATGCATAATACCTGCATGTTATTATAGAATTTCAAATTTAAAAAAACAAGGAAATAACCATGCCTATTAGAGTGGCTGAAACCCAAAACACTGATAGCATTAAATGCTGGGAAAGAGCAAAACAAAAATAATTTTAATTCATTGCTGCTGCTGCTGCTGCTGCTGCTAAGTCATTTCAGTCATGTCCGACTCTGTGCAACCCCATGGACTGCAGCCTTCCAGGCTCCCCCATCCCTGGGATTTTCCAGGCAAGAGTACTGGAGTGGGGTGCCATTGCCTTCTCCAATAAGGAGCCTAGGGATACTGTTTAAAATTAGTATGTGGAGATGAAAAGTGAAAAAACAAAAGTGTTAGTCACTCAGGTGCATCCAACTCTTTGTGACCCCATGGACTGTCACCTGCCAGGCTCTTCTGTCCATGGAATTCTCCAGGCAAGAATACTGGAAAGGGTAGCCATTCCCTTCTCCAGGAGGTCTTTCGGGCCCAGAAGGCCTCCTGCATTACTGGCAGATTCTTTAACATCTGAGTCATCAGGGAAACCCTATGTGAAGCTATATACATATATTTAATATATTTGTATAAGTAACCATGTTCAGTTCAATCACTCAGTCATGTTGGACTCTTCATGACCCCTTGGACAGCAGCAATCCAGGCTTCCCTGTCCATCATCAACCCCCACAGCTTACTCATGTCCATCGAGTCACTGATCATCCAACCATCGCATCCTCTGAGGTCCCCTTCTGCTCTTGCTTTCAATCTTTCCCAGCATCAGAATCTTTTCAAATGAGTCCATTGTTCACATCAAGTGGCCAAAGTATTGGAGTTTCAGCTTCAGCATCAGTCCTACCAATGAATATTCAGGAGTGATTTACTTTAGGATTGACTGGCTGGATCTCCTGGCAGTCCAAGGGATTCTCAAGAGTCTTCTCCAAAACAGCAACTCAAAAGCATCAATTCTTTGGTGCTCAGCTACTGGAAAAACCATAGCTTTTAATAGAGGGACCTTTGTTGGCACAGGTAACCATGAGAACAGAAATATAAGTAATCCTAAATTTAGAAGTACAAGGAGTAAAGGGCCCACAAAGTTCAACTGTGTTTATTTATATATATTGTTTGCTTTCTGTATGCATATACAGTATTTATAAAATAATATGACAGAACTTAGAGAAAACTCTTAAGTCATATAATGTAAGTTGCCTGAGCATATCAAATGGAACAAAATAGTTTTCCCATTAACTTACAAAATAAAATTTAACTATATGCTGAATATGGGACACATCTAAAACAAAATAATGTGCATAAAAATATGGGCAAAGGTATATCTGGTAATTGTGAATTAAAAGTAAAGAAAGGCCTCATCAGTTGTCTGTAATGCATAAAAATGACTATTAAGTGATGCTGAAGTACTGAGATAAAGATAAAACTGAAAAGAAATAATAGAAATCATTCTACCCTAAATTACACTATTACTTTTATAGGATATATTGAAACACAAAGTAAAATCAATACTCATATCAGAATTTTAAAGTACACTTTCTAAAGTTAAAGGAAAGAGAGGGCATTTATATTGACATTATTTAAGGTAGAACTGGACACATGGTTAAATATTTTTTAAAGTTCAAAAAGAACATTTTATATTGATGAGGCCTCTAATTAATCATGAAGATTAATACATTTTAAAAAGTATAAAGCAAATACCAGCAGTTAGTTGACAAGGCAGAAACTGCAGGACATGGAAACTACAAAAGATATACTCTAAAACCACTCATCACTGAGAGGAACTCAGGTTCCTTGAGACACTAGTTGATTCTAGGTCTGGGAACATATATGGTTGAGACAAGCCTGGGATATCTTCAAAGATGAAAAAACACATTTTCAAAAATTCACAGTTGTGTCAAATGGATACAGCAGCCCCATAATGAAACCTTCCCTCTCACTGTAGGATATTTGGAAAAATTAGAGATTAAAAATAAAAATAACACTACTGGATTAACAGACATAGAATATTCAATTAAGATTAGTGACTAAGTGATACTGTAAAGAAAAAATAAAGAAGAAAAATGTTTTGTCACTATTTAAGGTGCTTACTAAAAACTCCTTAATTTGAAAAAAAAAAGTAATTAAAAATATTAAGCATTTATCAAGCTTTTCCAGTAGAAAATCTTGTGACTAGATTTTTATGTCAGCAGTTCAAATCAGTTCAGTCGCTCAGTTGTGTCTGACTCTTTGCGACCCCATGAATTGCAGCACGCCAGGCCTCACTGTCCATCACCAGTTCCCAGAGTTCACTTAAACTCATGTCCATCCAGTCAGTGATGCCATCCAGCCATCTCATCCTCTGTCGTCCCCTTCTCCTCCTGCCCCCAATCCCTCCCAGCATCAGAGTCTTTTCCAATGAGTCAACCCTTCGCATGAGGTGGCCAAAGTACTGGAGTTTCAGCTTTAGCTCATTTCTTCCAAAGATCACCCATGACTGATCTTCTTTAGAATGGACTGGTTGGATCTCCTTGCAGTCCAAGAGACTCTCGAGAGTCTTCTTCAACACCACAGTGCAAAAGCACCAATTCTCCAGTGCTCAACTTTCTTCACAGTCCAACTCTCACATCCATACATGACCACTGGAGAAACCATAGCCTTGACTAGGTGGACCTTAGACTGCAAAGTAATGTCTCTGCTTTTGAATATGCTATCTAGGTTGGTTGTAACTTTCCTTCCAAGGAGTAAGCATCTTTTAATTTCATGGCTGCAATCACCATCTGCAGTGATTTTGGAGCCCCCAAAAATAAAGTCTGACACTGTTCCCACTGTTTCCCCATCTATTTGCCATGAAGTGATGGGACCAGATGCCATGATCTTAGTTTTCTGAATGTTGAGCATCAAAACAAACTTCCTGTTGTGCTTTTATGGGTCATAAAATGCATTATGATTCCACACCCTCAGAGTATTGGATCAAAGATCATAAAGTAGTAAATTCTAGTTTAAATAATAAACTTATTTAGCAATTCATTCCCACATTCAGAGATTTCCCAGTTTTATCACTTTTCCTTTGTTCTGAAATTTTGTGTTAGCTGTTATCCTTTTTTTCTCTGAGGGGGAAAATGTTACAAAATCCTGGAGTGTCACAGATACCCAAGAGATACCTTAGCCAATTAACTGGCTTATTATTCTACCTTATTGCTAAAGATAAAATGTTAGCAGGAAAGTTCAGCATGAACATTTAAAGTATAAATAAATTTAGGATGCCAATGACAAGAGAAACTGCACTGATACTTCTCATCTAAAATTATTTTATATTCACTAATATGAAAAAAGCAGTCAAGACTATAATATAGTAATTAATAATTACTTTAAAGTATTATGATTTCTCTTTTCACTCAAGTCAATCATTAATATTTTTCCCAAATTACTGAACTGTTAGATAAATATCTCCATTTTTAGATTTTTATTAAAGTATAGTTGGCTTACAATGTTGTGTTAGTTTCAGGTGTAAAGCAAAGTGCTTCAATTATACTGTAGAAGATATATGGCTACCCACTCCAGTATTTTTGCCTAGACAATCCCAAGTACAGAGGAGCCTGGAAGGTGAAAGTTCATGGGGTCACAAAGAATCAGACATGACTGATTGAGTACATATGTATAAAAGAATTATATATATATATATATGCACACACATATATATGTATATATGTGATATACAACTGGTTCATTCTGAAGGAGATCAACCCTGGGATTTCTTTGGAAGTAATGATGCTAAAGCTGAAACTCCAGTACTTTGGCCACCTCATTAGAAGAGTTGACTCATTGGAAAAGAGTCTGTTGCTGGGAGGGATTGGGGACAGGAGGAGAAGGGGACGACCTAGGATGCGATGGCTGGATGGCATCATGGACTCAATGGACGTGAGTCTGAGTGAACTCCGGGGGATGGTGATGAACAGGGAGACCTGGCATGCTGCGATTCATGGTGTCGCAAAGAGTCAGACATGACTGAGCAACTGAACTGAACTGAACTGAATAAAAGAATATATATGTATATATATATTTATATATGAGAGTATATATTTTGTACATTATTTTCCATTATAGATTATTACAAGATGTTGAGTATAATTCCCTTTGGGATTAAATAATTCACACTACTATATTTACAGTATATAATCTACAAGGACCTACTAAGTAGCCGTATTTTTAAAAGCAATACACAATGGCTTGAAATCCTTCCCATGTAAAGTCTGACTGAAATGGATTTAAGGTAAAGAAAGTGTATTAGAATAATGTTTCCCACATGCTTCACTATAACCATCAACTAGAAGAATCAGTTTAATGAGAACACTTAACCATATTAAAAATAGTGAATACCAATCTAGTGAAAATAAGAAAGGCAAATCAATAGTGACAAAAGTTAGGTCAATCACTATGTTTCCAAGCTGATTTAGGACCAAACAAAGTGCAGAGGAGATTAATGATCCTTAAATCAGCACAGAATAGAGTTAAGACTTGGAAAAACAATGTTGCAGTTAACACACAAACTGGGAAATCAACTGAGATTCCTAAATACAATATGAAAAGGTCATCAAGAGAAGACTGCACAAGAATGGGGATAAATCACAACCTTCAAAATACTAATGGCCCACCATCAGTTGACAAGTGGCCTATTCAGGCAAAACCTCTTGTCTTTTCAAACAAAGTTATTGTAAAATATAAATCTCCTTAAAAAAAAAAATGAAAGGAAAGAAAAAAAACTCATTTGAGTCAGAATTAAGTTTTCTCCCATTAGCTCTCATAATATGACCAGTTGTCAGTTGCCAAATTGAACTTGCAAAGGAAAATGAAAGTTGATCGTGTCAGATATCAAACCACTATTTCTATGATATTCATATGAGTCTTAGTAACAAATGTCCCCATTGACAAAACTGATACAAGCAGGATTTATGCTTCATCTGATGACACAAATTCCAACTATCTTCTTTAGATTTCCCTAACCCAACAACTGCTTCTCTCATCCTGAATATTTCACATATAGTCTTGACTTCTTTTTACAAACCTACTTTCTTCTTGTATCCATTTTTTTTTTTTTTTTCAACTGTGAGGTTAGAAATGTCTGGGCTCCCACATGCTCAACCTCATCACCAGTATGAAAGAGCTGTAGGAAGAAAAACTTTTTCTTTCTTCACTTCTAGATTTTTTGACTGACCTAATTATTAAATTGACACAATGAGATTAACAACAGAAAATTTAAAAATTCATTGTGTACATATGAGAATGTCAAAGATGTGTGCTCTCTGGCATTTAGGAAATTGAGGCTTATATGTCATCCTGAGCTAAGGAGAAGAGAGCAGGGATGTGGGACTTCAAAGGGGAGGAAAACAATTCTAGGAAGATGGGAAGAGCAAATGGTTGGTAAACAAATATTTGCTATTCCCTGCAGTTTGGTCTTTATGATGTTAAAAAAAAAAGTCATCTTTTATAATAACTCTCTTCCTGATACAGGCTCCCTATCTAAAATATTTTAGGTAATTGGGAGGTAAAAAATTTTTCTTGAGTGTGTTGGGCCTTGATTGTCTTCAATTCTATGTAAACCACATGACAAAGTGACACATTTTGGGATACCCTGTCCTGAATCCCAGTGGAACCTCTCTTCTCATCACTCTTTCCAGAGAGTGTGTAATTTATTCAGTTCTGTCTCACTGCAGCAAAAATTTGAAGTAACAGATGGACCAATGTTACAGCTCTATATTACAGCTTAGTTTTATTTGGCAAGCAGAAGAGAATACACCCTTGAGGCATGAGGGCAGCTGACTCAAAACACGTGAAAAGAGAAGTCCCCTGGCTCAATTTTGGCTCCCCTTTCTATATGCTTTTTCTCCTCTCTCTGACCCTGCCATATTCAAATTGGTCTAGCCAGGAAGGCTGTTTGTTTTATCTGAGTTTCTCACTCCGGTCTGTGTATCCTTGGACCTTCCTTTTTCATTTTCTTAGGCTTCTCCCTTCTATGTCTTTCAGCCACCACCATTCTGGACTCTTTTTTCCTATTCTAACTACCTTACAACTCCAACAAGATATCCCAGAGAAAAATTTTGATTTGAATTACCTCTGTGTGTGAAGGAATGACTTAGAGACAATTTAGAAAAGAGAACTTGGTTTACCAGAGATGTCAAAGTGTAAGACTTAAAAAGACTGAATAATGAAATAGAAAACACAAGATATTTAACAAGAAAATGCAATATTACCAATTAGATATTCAGATCTTAAAAAGTTTTTCTTATGTTTGTCATATTTATAATGGCATCATCTTTGAAAGAGGATAAAGGATAAAGTTGCTTTCCTTAGAGAATCAATAACTTATAGGAAAATCTCAGGAACTGACTTAGTTTGGTCACTAAGACAAAAACCTCACTACTTTTGGTTTAGCTCAGTGTGCAAAATGCTCACCAACTCACTTCCCCTCAAAGAACATGCTATTCACACATTGTAATATTGGCAGGAAAATGTGTTGATTTTGTTCCCATAGTTCTTAATTATAAAGATGTTGTCCCTAAAATATGTTTATCTCATATTTGTTTTGTGATTTTATAAAGCAATTATCATTAATTTTATGCTTTATTTGACCAATTTCATTTGCATAGATGTAACAAGGGGTGTTGATTAATTTACAGAAATTTCCTTACTTTAACATAACTAGAGCCATATATTAAATAATAAAAATTCAACTGAGTAAATTTTAGTGATAAAATTTTATTTATTAAACAATCATGAATCAGGCAACATCTCATGTAGCAACAGAAGGGAGTTCAGCTCTGCTACAGAGCTACAGAAAATGTAAGTTTTCCAAGGCAAAAGTGGACAGAAAATGATGAAAATTATTAACAGGGAATGCATTGTTTTAGGCAAGGAGCCCCAGGGGGAATGAAAAGGGTCTATTAGAAGATTTCCTCCCAAGGCTGACCAGAAAATTCCAGGTTGGCTGGTTAAAGGTCACATTCCTGAGAGTACGATTTGAAACTGCAGTTAGGTTAACTCTTAAGTCTTGGTTTGCTGACCTGGGGTTTAGCACAAATGGTTCCATTTTTGACCTGCTGTCTTTCTTTTTTTAATACATAAATTATTATCACTTGAAGTCATTGCCTGTACAGAAGCCTCATAGTTTTCCTAAGCTTATAACTCCATTGTAACTTCAAAAATATATTATTTATGCTGTTATTAGTTCATTTAGCAAGGACAGGAACAAAGAATCATTCTACTTACCTCAGCTGGGCTATACTGTGGTACTTGTAATCTTAGCAGACTAAGGAACTCTAGAAGTTTATAGATAGATTTCTTTCCAACTCATCATAAACTGTTCTTTTGTAGTACAAGACTTTTCATTGTGGATTAATATGGGGAAGAACTTAATGCTTTGCAATAGTTTGTCAGCATTCGGACTTATGCTTCTTGACTTATTTTTTGTTTTATAGAACATTCTTATTTTCCTTTGAGTAAGGACATGTAAAATGCGCACACATATAAACCTTCATATTTCTCAGAAGGCTATGAAACTCTGGGAAAATAGAAGTTTTTTGTTTTTTCTATTTCCACATAGATTGAGACCCATTTTATAGTTATTATATAAATCAATGAAAATTTATTGAATATTTTCACTCCTCTCCATACCATATTAAAAAAATGTTTATCTTTATGAAGTACATGTAGAGTGTGCACAAATATTTGTAATTAGCTAAACTTCAAAGATTCCAGAGAGAGAGAGAGAGAATCAGAGACAAGACAGAAACTAGAGCATGAGTCTGAGTAAGAAAGCTAGCCACATAAACAATTGAATGTCTAAGTTTGCTTTCTTATTCAAGTCAAGCTTGCCTCTATTTCTCTGCCTGTTCTCATTTTCTCTCCTAACTTTTCCAATGTCCTTCTTCTTTTATAGAAGTTCTTGACTTTTGGATTTTTGGAGTCAATCTGTGTTAGAATCACATATGCAATCTGTGTCCTGGGCATATTATTGTCTCTGAAATTAAGATGTTGCCTTTTTACCAATGTGAAAAATAGTCATTTACCTTGATAATAATATGTACAAAAAAAAAGTTGGAAAAACATAATACCAGAGGGCGAAATATCTTCCAAATTTTGATATTTTAATTCTCCCTAAAATAATAAACTATTAAAAATGTGACTGTGAATAAACGGTGGTTGTGTAAACAGTTTTTGTAATTGCATAAGGTTGTTTCTCTGCCTACATTTGCAAGCTTCTACTCACAATGGAGGAGAAGGCAATGGCAACCCACTCCAGTGTTCTTGCCTGGAGAATCCCAGGGATGGGGGATCTTGGTGGGTTGCCATCTATGGGGTTGCACAGAGTCGGACACCACTGAAGCGACTTAGCAGCAGCAGCAGCATGTATGTATGTGTATATATATATATATATATATACACACACACACACACACACATTATTTTTCATATTCTTTTCCAATATAGCTTATTGCAGCATGTTGAATATAGTTCCCTGTGCTATTCAGTAGGACACTGTTGTTTGTCCATTCTGTATATACCAGTTTGTATCTGCTAGTTCCAAAGTCCCAAACCAGGCTTCTCCCAGCTTCCTTCCCCTTGGCAACCACCAATCTATTTTCTATATCCCTGATTCTATTTCTGTTAAACAGATAGGTTCATTTGCATCATGTTTTATATTTCGCATATAAATTATATAGTGTTTCTGTTTCTTTGTCTGACTTACTTCACTAGCTGCATCCATGTTGTTGCAAATGGCATTATTTCAATCTTTTTATGGCTGAGTAGTATTCCATTGTATTTATATACCACATCTTCTTTGTCCATTCATCTGCTGATGGACATTTTCATTGTTTCCATGTGTTGGCTATTGTGAATAGCTTTGCTGTGAACATAGGGGTGCACATGTCTTTTGAATTATATATATTTTTTCTGAATATATCCCCAGGAGTAGGATTGCTGGATCATATGGTAATTCTATTTTCAGTTTTCTGAAGAACCTCCATACTATCTTCCACAGTGGCTGCACCAACTTACATTCCCACCAACAATGTAGAAGGGTTCCCTTTTCACCTCACCCTCTGAAGCATTTGTTATCTGTAGACTTTTTAAGAATGGCCATTCTGTAAATCCATTGTTTTCACGTTCATTAATGATTTTATTATAAATTATTCTCATATTTCCTGTGAGTCTGTTTTATTTTCAAGCATCTTGAGTAGTACTTTCTTTTTATTTACTCTCATAATAAATTAAAGGAAGTATATCTTCCACTGGTGAAATGTTTGCTGATTTCTATAAACTTTAATGTGATGTATTCTCATTGGTATTTATTTCTGAATACTTTAAAGTTGAAATGCTACTATTTTTCCTTCCTTGATAATGATTGAGATTATTTCACAATTTCCTAGAATGTTAATCTGGCCAGGGAAGGCTCTAGCCCATTTGTTCTTAAGTTCTCAATTTAACACATTTTATCAGAAAACAATTAACCTCATTTTAAATACTTGTAGAGATTGTAATTTGAAACTTAACCTATACTCTTTTATATACATTGTATAGAAAAATATTTTACATGTGGAATCTAAAACAGTTGAAGTCATAGATACAGAGAGGAGAATGCAGATTACCAAAGCTCAGGTCAGGGGGAAATGGGGAATGTTGGTTAAAGGATACAGAGTTTTAGTTATACAAGATTAATAAGTTCTGGAGATCTAATGTAGTATGTTGTTAAGAAGGAAAATAATTTTTGGTCTGCTCTTCTAGGTGCTTGGCTAACATATCTCTATAATAAAAGAGAGAACAACAAGAGAAAAACATAATTTAATTTTGTACCTATGGAAACCGCAAAGATGCCAAGCTCTCTGACAATCAGACTATTAAGATTTATATGCCATCCTGAGTAACGGAGAAGGGGTAGGGGTCTGGAACTTCAAAGGGGACTAAAACACTTCACAGGAAGATGGGAAGAACAAATGAACATAATTAAACTACCTAAAATTTTTGCAGATATAATCACATTTTTTGTCCAAATTATTCTTACATATTAAAGTATTTTCTTTCAGTATTTTGAAGTAATATTTGCATGCTTTTGTAGTCATGTTAAGGATTATTATTGAGAAAAATTTGTTATTTTTACCATTTCTACTTTTTTTTTAATTATATTTATTTGTTTAATTACTTTTTGGCTGCACTGGGTCTCTTTTACTCTGCGTGGAGTTTCTCTAGTTGTGGGGAGTGGCATCTACTCTCCAGTTGCAGTGCACTGGCTTCTCACTGCAGTGACTTCACTCCTTGTAGAGCACTGGCTCTAAAGTGCATGGACTCCAATAGCTATGGCACATGCGCTCAGTCACTGTGGCTCACGGGCTCTAGAGCACACATCCAGTAATTGTGGTACACCAGTTTGTTGCCTCACAGCATGTGGAATCTTCCTGGACTAGGGAATCAAACCCATGTCCCTGCATTGGGAGGTAGATGCTTAACCAATAGACCACCAGGGAAGTCCATTTCTACTTGTTTTATAATTCTTTTATTTAGATTATTTCCTAGATTTGAAGCAGTGCCTTGGAGTCATTTTTTGCTTGATCAAAATCTCTTCCCTTTACATTTTGTGGTTGTTAATCCATCGCCTATTTCATTGTATATGTCCCTTCCCCAGTGGTGATAATTTTAGGATTTATTTGATACAGATTACTTAAATATCAAGCATTTCATCAGTACGTATCTTTGTTGTGATAATATGTGTTAGAATAATTTCTAATTACTAAGCTAATCATAGGAAGTTGAAATTTACTTCAGATCAAGAGAATTGTATCCTATCATTTCACTTTGGTAGATACTAAAACATTCTCAGTAGTAGTTCAGTGTGCTCTGCTCATAGAGTAGGCCCATACTGTGTCTCACAGTGATTCAGGCCCAGCTTGATGCCCACTCCATTCTTGTGCATCATGGTTTTCTGGTTCACTTCTTATACCAGAGTTTCTGGTAGGAAACTTGTCCCTCTGTACTTTCCAAAGGATGCCTGGGGCTGCTATGTGGAGCAAGAGGATGCATCTCCCTACTTTAATAAATGTCTTCCTGAATGTTCTGATTGTTACCCTGGAGAAATTGTGTTCTGAAAAATGTGATGGTATACTAAGTCTTCTGGAACATTGGAGTTTCCCTCGGGAAGTAACCAATTAATTCCTTGGTATAAGGATACCTATGGATATTCCATTTGACATGTTCCATGCTGCCAAGTTTGTTATGAGATGGCTTTGAAAGCATGCCAAACATGGCATTGAACTTCCAGCTCTATTCTAGCCCCTCAGCTCTCACCTCAGCAAAACTTCACAACTTAAAATCTCTTGTGGTACTTATGGAACTTCTAGCAGTAAGGAAAACAAAAGAATACTGAGAATTCAGATGATGTTGATCCCTTGTTTACCTTGAAAGCACTTAAAGATGAATTTATATCTGCCTGAAAACAGTTTATTGAAAATTGATAACTGGGACTCTTCATTATACTCTTGGAGAACAATCATAGCTGAAGTCAGAGAACAACATAGCTACAGTCAGAACTCTCTTCCAAGCTAATGACTAAAGATGAGGTGAAATATAACAGCAGTTTCCTTTGCAGCAAAGAAGTGGAATCAGTTGTTTTGCTGCAGGACTCATAGACCATCTGACATCTAATTAACAGCTTTGAATATCCCATGATCGTCATAGAAGTGCTCTTCTCTAGGATGTGTGTAGAAACATCCAGAAATGGCCAAGTTTTGAGTGTAATATGAAAACATTCATGACCTACAGATGCTTCAAGGCATTTTCACACTTCTTGGCACTGATGCTGAAAACTCAGCCCCTGTACACCATGCCGAATTGAGTTTTGGAGACGGTATTTGTGGTGAAAAAAGAATCACTGCAGATGGTGACTGCAGCCATGAAATCAGATAATTGTTTCTTGGCGAAAACTATGGAAAACTTAGACAGTGTGTTAAAAAGCAGAGACATTACTCTGCTGACAAAGGTCCGTATAGTCAAGGCTATATGGTCTTCCCAGTGGTCACGTACGGTTGTGAGTGCTGGGCCATAAGGAAGGCAGAATGCCAGAGAATTGATCCCTTCAAACTGTGGTGATAGGGAAGATTCTGGAAAGCCCCTTGGGCAGCAAGGAGATCAAACCAGTCAATCTTAAGGGAAATCTACCCTGAATACTTGCTGAAAGGACTGATGCTGAAGCTGAAGCTCCAGTATTTTGGCTACCTAATGTGAACAGCTGACTCATTGAAAAAGTCCCTGATGTCAGGAAAGATTGAGGGGAGAAGGAGAAGAAGGCATCAGAGAATGAGATGGCTAGATAGCCTCACAGATGCAATGGAAATGAACTTGGGCAAACTCCAGGAGATGGTGAGGGACAGGGAGGCCTGGAGTGCTGCAATCCATGGGATCACAAAGAGTCGGACCTGACTGGGTGACTGAACAACACAAAGAATGGCTTTATTGCTTTGTTAGGCAAAGGAAGACACAGTTGGCTCATGTCCTCAAAACTGTGTGTCCCAACCCAGGGGAACAAGGTGAGGGATTTTATAACAATGATTCAAGACCAGCTTGCTGATAAGGACCAGGGTGGGTGCAGGGCTTGCATCCCTTTAATCTGATCTCCTGATGAGTTTCTGTGGTTCTCCAAGTTTTCAAACCGTGACTGTCTCTTTGGAATGAAGAATGCTTCATCAAGTAGTCAACGTCCTTCCTTTCTTGGGAGTTTTAGCTCTGTAGAAGTACTCAAAGATATTGCTATGTGTCTTTTTGGAGGTAGAACCAGGATACTATCCCAAAGCTGCACTACTATTTCTTGACTGCTCCTCTCTTGTCTCTCTCTGCCTCCTCTCTCTTCCCTGACTAGCAGCTGTTTAAGCCTGCCTTTTGGAACTCAGGGACGGTCATGGTCATGAAGACTAAAGCCTAGTTCTAAGAAATGGGGGGCAGGGGGCACATAAGGGATTCTGTACCAAGGAAATCCACAGAGTCTTGCTTGGTTTAAGTACTACACTGGTCACCATGGGCTATGTATCATGTCTTCAGTAAAAACCTCAGAAAATATTGAAGCTATTGCATGGATTGCTCACCAGGTTCCTCTGTCTATTGGGAATCTCCAGGCAAGAATACTGGAGTAGGTTACCATTTCCTCTTCCAGGGGATCTTCCCACCCCAGTGATTGAACCTGGGTCTCCTGCATTGCAGGCAGATTCTTTACCACTTGAGCCACCAGGGAAGCCCCAGATGTTGGGATATATTAGAATAAATATCCCTGCTCTTGGGGAGATTACCTTCTAGTTTACTTTCAAATTAATATGTAGCTGTAAAAATCAAAGATTTGTTTTTTACAAAGACGAGTAAAAGACTATAGAATAAATTCCAAAGGCCTGGGTTAAAGGTAGGAAGTAGGACACAGATAATTTCCAAATTCCAAAGGATAGAGCTTAAGGTAATCACAAAAACAAAATGTTTGGACTTCATTCAGACAGACTAATGGACATGGAGAGAGGGTGAGATGTATGGAAAGAGTAGCATGGAAACTTACATTACCATATGTAAAACAGATAGCCAACAGGAATTTGCTCTATGGCTCAGGAAACACAGAGGCTCTGTATTAACCTAGAGGGGTGGGATGGAAAGGGAGATAGGAGGGAGTTTCAAAAGTGAGGTGATATGTGTATAGCTATGGCTGATTCCTGTTGAGGTTTGACAGAAAGCAGTAAAATTCTGTAAAGCAATTATCATTCAATAAAAAAATAAATAAATTTAAAAAATGGAAAAATATTAGGGAATAAGTTGAACATAGGGCAACCAACCAGAAGAAAGGGGTTCAGAATTTGAGAATAATAGAACTTGAAACAATTTCCTGAATCTTTGCCAAGTAGCCATAGGTAAATTTTATTGGTGAACTTAAATTTTGTGTGGAAAGGGAGCTGTTAAAGAAGCAATCCTAACTTGATCAACCTACTAAGACTATAAGGTAAGGTAAGGTAAGGTGAAGTCGCTCAGTCGTGTCCGACTCTTTGCGACCCCGTGGACTGTAACCTACTAGGCTTCTCTGTCCGTGGGATTCTCCAGGCAAGAATACTGGAGTGGATTGCCATTTCCTTCTCCATGGGATCTTCCCAACCCAGGGATCGAACCCGGGTCTCCTGCACTGGAGGCAGACACTTTAACCTCTGAGCCACCAGGGAAGCCCCATGCTTCTGTTAATTGTACAGCAATATATTTCCCAGGATGCTTGGCAGGAGACCCTAAGATAATGTCTTGTAATCATAGCTTTTTAGAAAATGTATCTTCTCACCGAGTTCAACACTTGTCCATATACTTTTTTCTGTACTGATTAACTAAAAGGGTTCACTAGGAATGAATCTTACTGGCCCTCATATAGGAGTGTCAGTATTGTGAAAACTGAAGCAAACATGGGAATATTCCCCAGGGTACAGGGATTTCCAGTGTTATTTCATGATTTTGTTACTGAACCAAACAGGTCCACTTGCCCACTGGCAATAAAGCCAGTCTACTGACAATGGTTGTTATGAAAGAAAGAGCAGTGTTTATTGTAAGGAACCAGATAAGCAGTTTGGAGCAGTTAATGGTCAAAAACTCAATTCCCCGAAAGGGTTTCAGGAAAGTATTTTAAAGCAAGGTGAGGAATAGTAGCCACAGGATGTGTGATCAGCTGGTACACAGTTCTCCAACTGGTTGATGGTGAAGTAACAGCGAGGTGTCACAGAGGTTAACCAACTTACCAGCCCTTAGGCTCTAGCAGGTCTGGGGGTTATGTATGTATTCATGGTCATCAGGTCATTAACTTCCAATTAGCAGAAATTTTAGCACCTGTAAAGCAATTTAGGAAATGTATATTAGCTACTGTTATTTACCTACTGCAGAGAAGAACTAAAGATTCTGTGACAGCTATCTGGCTGATATGTTGTTTAAATTGTTGCCAGTTTTCTCCCTACATCTGATTTTTTGTAACTACATGTTCATATCCTTTCAATTGCTGATTCTTGAGTCAGGCTTTTGTGACTCAGGGGAGGCCTGGGAGACTACAGCTTTTCCACTAACAAGAGGCCAGCAGAAGACATCAGGGGAGGAATGGCTCCATAAGGTCCCTCTTAGTTACATTTTGTTGATCTTTCTTTTCTGTTTTGAAGGGGGAGGGAAGATCTTTAAAATCCCTAGATTTTATTCAAGCATCAAAAAATGGCAAGCAGGAGTTGGAAACGCTTCTGGAATTTTGGTACAATTGAATTCTAAGTTCATCTTTACTGCTGGTTAAACAGAAAGCGTGCAGGAGAACAGAAATCTGGAGGGTAGTGCAAAAGGATGCAGGGATTTGCATTACTGGGAATGTCCTGCAATCGATAGAATCTGTAATCAAAAAAGGCACAGGTAATATACAGGACTCAGGCATTGAGACTTAAGTATTGCAGTGGCTGCGTGTGCTGTGCTCAGACATTAGTTGTGGCTGACTCTTTGCGACCCCATGGACTGTGGCCCACCAGGCTCCTCTGTCCATAGGATTTTCCAGGCAGAATACTGGAGTGGGTTGCCATTTCTCTTCCAGAGGATCTTCCTGACACAGGAACTACACTTTAGTCTCTTTCATTGGCGGCTTATTTTTTGCCACTGAGACACCTGGGAGTACCTGAGTATTATAGTACTATTCTGAAATGCCATAAAATGTAGGGGCACAGTGAGTCACTAAAGATGGGGGATTGCTTTGAGTGTATAGTGGAACTATTCCGAGTTGCTGAACAGCAATGGATGTTACTTCTCTTGATCTCAAAGGCTAGATAGAAATTTTAGCATAGATTGTCATAAGATTGGGTTAGATAGCTGCAGTATCCAAACCAAGAGGGAAAACACAGAAATAGGAAAGCATAATAAAATAAGGAACCAAAGACTGGGGGCCATGAGAGATTTCCATAGCTCTTGGGTTAAACAGATACATTGGCAAGAACATTAAGACAGCTTAGGTAATATGGTCTTTAGATGATAAGGCCATTAAAGTACTATTTTATTATTGTTTATGAATTCCTATCTCATTATATGTGGATAATTATTTTTTGGATTTTTTCAGTTATATAAGTGCAAATATTCTTTGAAATAATCTCCTAATGCTAAATGTGTATTATTTATAAAGTTTAAAGTCAGAATTAAATCAGTGAACTACATTGGATGTATTACTTTGAAATGTTTAGGGCAAAAATGAAATAAGTTGAGGTTAAAATATGCCAAAGAATACTCAAACTACCACACAGTTGCACTCTTCTCACATGCTAGTAAGTAATGCTCAAAATTCTCCAAACCAGGCTTCAACAGTGCATGAACCATGAACTTTCCAGATGTTCAAGCTGGTTTTAGAAAAGGCAGAGGAACCAGAGATCAAATTGCCAATATCCGCTGGATCATGGAAAAAGCAGGAGAGTTCCAGAAAAACATCTGCTTTATTGACTATGCCAAAGCCTTTGACTGTGTGGATCACCACAAACTGTGGAAAATTCTTAAAGAGAAGGGAATACCAGACCACCTGACCTGCCTCTTGAGAAATCTGTATGCAGGTCAAGAAGCAGCAGTTAGAACTGGACATGGAACAACAGACTGGTTCCAAATAAGAAAAGGAGTATGTCAAGGTTCTTTGTCATCTGGATTATTTAACTTATATGCAGAGTACATCATGCAAAATTCTGGGCTGATGAAGCTCAAGCTGGAATGAAGATTTCCAGGAGAAATATTAATAACCTCAGATATGCAGATGACACAACCCTTATGGCAGAAAGTGAAGAGGAACTAAAAAGACTCTTGATGAAAGTGAAAGAGGAGAGTGAAAAAGTTGGCTTAAAGCTCAACATTCAGAAAACTAAGATCATGGCATCTGGTCCCATCACTTCATAGCAAATAAATGGGGAAACAGAGGCAGACTTCATTTTGGGGGGCTCCAAAATCACTGCAGATGGTGATTGTAGCCATGAAATGAAAAGATGTTTGCTCCTTGGAAGAAAAGTTATGACCAACCTAGAAAGCATCTTAAAAAGCAGAGATGTTACTTTGCCAACAAAAGTCCATCTAGTCAAAACTATGGTTTTTCCAGTAGTCATGTATGGATGTGAAAGTTGGATGATAAAAAAA
The DNA here is from genome assembly GCA_006410635.1 of Cephalophus harveyi. Classification (NCBI taxonomy): domain Eukaryota; kingdom Metazoa; phylum Chordata; class Mammalia; order Artiodactyla; family Bovidae; genus Cephalophus; species Cephalophus harveyi. The sequence goes on from SJYT01063596.1 coordinate 612,817, forward strand.
GCTGAGGGCCAAAGAATTGATGCTTTCAAACTGTGGTGTTGGAGAAGACTCTTGAGAGTCTCTTGGAGTGCAATGAGATCCAACCAGTCCATCCTAAAGATCAGTCCTGGGTGTTCATTTGAAGGACTGATGTTGAAGCTGAACCTCCAATACTTTGGCCACCTGATGCAAAGAACTGACTCACTGGAAAAGACTCCAATGCTGGGAAAGATTGAAGGAGGGAAAAGAAGGGGAAAACAGAGGATGAAATGGTTAGATGGCATCATCTACTTGATGGACATGAGTTTGAGTAAACTCTGGGAGTTGGTGACAGGGAGGCCTGGTGTTTTGCAGTCCATGGGCTCACAAAGAGTTGGACACAACCTAGTAACTGACCTGAACTGAACTGAAAATATAAACACTTAGTCTATTTTATACTTGTGTTATGAATTAAAGAAAAAATAATTTATATGAATTAGCATTGATGTTTTGAATTTTTGTAATATGATATCAGTAATTTGAATAAAGAAAAGTTTAAAGTGCTGGCTCATTGATTTAAAAGAACATATGGCAGAAGTTGAAATAAGCAAGGAAGTAGCTATTCCTATAGATTCTATTATCTTCTACTCAATAAGTACTCCCAAATGTCCTCCCCCTGTATTCTCTCTTCTGTATTTCAGATTCTTTTACAATTAAATATTTGCCATCTGCTTTGGGGATTCTCATTGACATCAGTTCAGTTCAGTCGCTCAGTCGTGTCCAACTCTTTGCGACCCCATGAAGCGCAGCACACCAGGCCTCCCTGTCCATCACCATCTCCCGGAGTTCACTCAGACTCATGTCCATCGAGTCCGTGATGCCATCCAGCCATCCCATCCTCGGTTGTCCCCTTCTCTTCCTGCCCCCAATCCCTCCCAGCATCAGAGTCTTTTCCAATGAGTCAACTCTTCGCATGAGGTGGCCAAAGTACTGGAGTTTCAGCTTCAGTATCATTCCTTCCAAAGAAATCCCAGGGCTGATCTCCTTCAGAATGGACTGATTGGATCTCCTGTCTCCTCAACTGCACTCAAACATTTCTATTTCTTTGTGAGCATCAAGAATTGTGGTTTGGTTTTTTAAGAAATCAGAATTATGTGATATTTTCATGCTTGATCCTGTTGTAATATATCTTGACTGTAATATTTGCTTATGAGAGGGTATATTGCAGAGTGGTCTCTGAAATTTGACAGCCCAGGTTGGTTTCTGTTCTCTACAACATTCTTCACATAGTGGAGCTCCTTGTTTCCCAATATATTTTCTGATTTTTCAAGTAGTATGTAACTTCCAAAAGAACAAAAGCAGTCAAAATAAAATCATAGAAATGAAAACACTCGCTCATACATATTAGGCATTCTACAAAATATTTTATTAAGCAAGTGAACAAATGAAACTAAACTGTCTGTAACCTGGCCATGAGATATATTTAGTGGAATGTCTCAATCTTTCCCAAAAAGCTTTAAAAAAGTATCAGATTTCTTGTTTAATATTTTCAGCTGTAAACAATAAGTAACCTAGACTAATATATTGTCCATGTGACAACCATCAGAATTTTGAACTCTATAGGGATCTTATGATGATAAGCAGCCTAATCTAGATTAGAAATGTTGAAAGCTGATATTTCAATGGAGTCAACATAGTCTGAAGAATGTATGCTGTTCATTTTATTTTCCTAAATGATTATCATCACAGTATGATTTCTTAAAAAAATCCTTTTCTGTTTCTTCTTATTTGAAATCTAAATATCAGAAAAATTCATATATGTTTCTGTAACTTTCCAGGCTTACAATCTTTTCTATTGTTTTGCCTTCCAGAACTCTATGCCATCAGTATCACATTTTAATTATTATATCTTTGTAATATTTTCATATCTTAGAGAACATGTTTCTTTTGAATTCACTTTTTTATAGAATGATTCTATTCAAAGGTTTATTCTTCCAGATGAATATAAAAATGTTTTCAAGTTTCATAAAGTAAGTACTTATTATTATATTAAAATTGTATTTATTTATACATTTTATTGGGGCTTCCCAGGTGGCTTAGTGGTAGAGAATTTTCCTGCAATGCAGGAGACACAGGTGCAATCCCTAGGTCGAGAAGAACCCCTAGAGAAGGAAATGGCAACCCTTTCCAGTATTCCTGCCAGGAAAATCCCATGGACAGAGGAACCTGGCAGACTACAGTTCATGCGGTTGCAAAGAATTGCACACAACTTAACAATAAGAAACTATCATTTATTTTCCTGTTATATAGTTTCTCTTTCAAGTTAGAAAGGACAAGTCTCTTTGAATCACCTCCAGTGTTTACCATCATTACTTTATTATACAACTTTGTGTATAGATTCATAGTTTATACTTCTTAGTTGAGTGTATTATTCACATAACATGTATTTATGTTTCATCTTCAAATTATTTAGATGTATTTTGTATATAAATTAATAGATAAGCATATATCACTGATAAATAAAATATATGCATTAATAGTAAACAATAAATACATATTTATTTTATATAACACATATAAAACAATTTATACTAAACTACACACAGACATAATGCATTATCTTAGACTCCAATACAACCTTACCTATGTTAGTCACATGTTATTTTTGAGATCACTTTTTCTAGTGATAATGCAAACTTTATGATATGCATAAGTACTTTTAAATAATAGTAATGGCATATCAATTATATTTAAGGGAGATTAGAGTAATTAGCTATGATCAAGTATCTTTCCATTCATAGTCTAGTTTTTGACAGGGGAGATGGTGATGGTTTTATTTTGCTGCTGTTAATTTTGACCACACTGCCTGTCTTGCAGGATCATAGTTCCATGACCAGGAGATCAGGGCTTGGGATTGTACCCTGGCCCTTGGCAGTGAAACTGCAAAGTCCTAACCACTGGATCACCAGGGAATTCCCCTCAAGTTTCTTTCTAACAATATGAATTTTGGCACTGCCCTTTGCTTTACCCACCATGTACCAAGTCTTTTTTTTTTTTTTTTTT
>SJYT01063596.1:615974-715306 GCA_006410635.1 Cephalophus harveyi
AAAAAAAAAAAAAAAAGGAAAAAAAGGAGGCCAGCAGCTTCTAGGCTGCGTTTCCCGATGCGTGTTCAGGGTGTGTTCCAATGACGTCCCAGGAGAGCACACCCCAGCGGGTGCAGCTGCGCAGGCCGCGGGCCGGGCCTCCTAACCGTGTGTAGACAGACCTCGCGCTGCCTCTGAATCTCTTCCTGTCTCAGACGCAGCATCTCCCCCCCAAGTATATCTTTCAACCCGAAAAGAGCAAAACATCATCACTATCTATGTTCTACCATGTTAAGTTGTGAGGAATCTAGATCATTTGCATAGTCTCCAAGCTGCAATTTCAGAAAACAATCATTTTAGAAACAAGACTCCATGGAAGTGCTGTACTGCCAGTTTTTCTTCCAGCCTACAATCCTATTAATTTCTTCATCAATTTCTGTCTTTGCATAACAGAAGCCTGAAAAATTATACAGTGTTCTTTTTTTTTTAATAAATCACAGACCGTCATTTCCATTTTTCCTAGACTTGATGTAGAAAAATACTTGAAATTTAAAATACAAAAATTCAATAAAAAATGGAATTTTTTTTAAAAGGAGCTTTACCTCAGGGGCAAACAAGTAAAAACTGGCCTGTAACTCTTTACTAATAGATATTGTCCAATTTGGCTGTATGATAATGAAAATCCAGAAACAAATGATTTTAAATACATTCAGAGTTTCAATCCAGATTCCTTGGAGTACCAAAAGATTTTTAATAAACTTTCCTGTGGGATTCTGTTGATTATGGGACTAAAGTTAAAATTTATAAGAGACTGATTTAAAAGAACAAAAAAGTAATAAAAGGCTATATATATATATGTATATATATATATATCTTGGTCCACAACTTGCCATTTACGAAACATACCAGCTAGTATTACATTGCAGTCGATTCATCCATTAATGGTATTACTCTGATAATTATTAAAATCTGTTCCAGGCATATATACTGAAAATATTTCCTTTTGCATTCTTGCTGAAGATAGGTACATTACTTTGGAGAAACTGTACTAATCCCTTCAGTATGTTTGTATGTACATATATACACAAGTGTGTGTATTGGGATCTGTAGCTCTACATGCGTTTTATATACAGCTACAGATTGACACACACAAACATATATACACACGTAGTTGGGACCCATGCCTCTGGGCACAGACCCACAAGCACACGTCTGGGAAACGTCAACACTGCAAGACATGGTCAGATTCTTCTTCATTCATCACTGGCTGCACTGGTTCCCCTTACTTGACCTTGATTACGTAATGTTTCTAGTTCTTTCTGAGTTTCATCTTCCATTCTCCTAATGTCTTCCATTGTCAGATCAATCCACTTGTCAATCCAACAAAAAAGCTGGCGATGAAAGTTTGTAAATATCCTTTTTTCTTGCTTCTGGATGAAGTTTTCGACCTTGCTCTGCAGGCCCCACCACTTGAATTTGATGGTCACCAGCTTATAGGCACACATCTGAGGACAGTCAGGGTTGTTTGCCAGCTCCTTCTTCCAGTTGGGTCCCAGAGGGCCTCTCCTGGTCTTGACAGACTGGAATAATGCTGGGTCTTCATCAGCTTTGTAGTCTGCTGGTTCGACTTGACTTCGATCTGCAATATCTATGTGGACAATTTCAACCGTTTTCCACGTGTTCGGATCTAGACCATGTACATTTTCTAACGTTCCCAAGTCTGGTTTGTGCCATGTTTCAATTTTAATGAAGAAATCATCTTTCATATATTCGTTCGTTACAATTGTTCTACAGTAGGGGTATGCGTTCCAGGCTTTCTCGTGGAACACCAAGGAGCCCTCGGGAGCGATCATCCTTACGAACGCAGGGACTTTGCTGGGAGGAGAGAAACACTGGATATATTCTCAACAGCACCACTGCTTCTTTGTTGGCTTCCATCAGACTGAATTCTTTAATCAGCACCATCTTTCCGGAACCCCTTCACAGCTGCCGCCGCCTCTACCTGTACCACCACAGCCGCCGCCGAAGCCGCCGCTACCGCCTCCCCAAGTCTTAACTTACTATTTATCTAGCATTAAATATATGCTGCTTTGAAAGGTATGCCCTTGGATGTTTACAAATGGTCAGCTATCTTCTGTTGAGTATCCAATATGAATGGTATCTTGTGTTCACCTGGAGATAATCAATATTTTATTTTTTTATTAATGGAAACATGAAATGTAGTATTTGCTTATGTACTGGGTATTCAATATTTTCATAGATTACATATATAACTGAAAGTAGGGTTTCGACCATTTTTCACACAGAAAAGCATTTTCTCAGCTACACAGTGATTCAGTATGGGGAAGGCTTTTTATTTAAAAAACCTTGCAAGCACAAATTATTAGAACCTGTTTGGTCAGCAAAGATGTTGTACAGTCTCATGAAAATAAACTCTGCTGAAAAATATTGTGTGCTTTCTTGTTTCAGAGTTACCTGTAAACATGATACAGCCAAAACTGCATTAACTTCGGATAGAGTTCTGTTCTGAAATGTGGTTTGAATTTGGCTAGAATTTTCTTTTACAAGTGCATATACAGTAAATAGAGTCTAAAATTATACCATTCATAAAGGTTTGATTTCAGAAATTGTTTTATTGAATTTTATGATGCCTTTAACAATTACACTTTTTTTTCCTAACGAATATACTGCTTAGCAAAATGATTCACATATGTGCTTATTAATGTTTACTGCTGGATTCATTCCATCATAATTCTCTTTTCTTATTAAAAATTAGCTTAAAATGATATATTTTTTCCAAAACATTTTGAGCCACTCTGGTATCTTTGGAGAAGGAAATAGCAACACACTCCAGTATTCTTGACTGGAGAGTCCCATGGACAGAGGAGCCTGGTGGGCCAGAGTCTATGGGGTCACACAAAGTTGGACACAACCGAGTGACTAGCACTTTCACTTTCACTGGTATCTTGGTTTGAATAAGTGATAAGGATATATGAATGGACTTGTTTAGTCAGTCTTAACTCTTACTTTCAAGCCATTCTATGAGTTAAGAGAAACTCTTTCAGAGACATGAAAAGCCATATAAAAGGAATAGTCATGAGCATTTGGCTTAAAAAGTAAGAAAGAAACTTGTCTTAGATGAGTTGTCTCAACATCTGCAGAATATGCTGCAGTGTCAAGCAACTAAGTCAAAAGACATGAAATTGAGTACTTAAAAAAATAGTTAAAAGGTAGGAGATGTAGATTCTAATTCCTGCCCCAGCCTCATTGCTTACTAAAAAGTGATTTTACCTATGAAATGAGGTTTATGCTATGCTTTCTATCAGATAGTGAGATTACCATATGTGAGATGATATACGTGAAAGTGCTTTATAATCCTAGCTGAATAGTGTATACTGTCATTTATGAATTTTGTCTCAGGCTTGATATGTGTCAGGGACATATCCTTATAACATAAGGATATATAAAAGCATATCCTTATATGGCTATAGCATACCCATATAAGCATATCCATATAGCCTAAGGATATCCATATCCATATAAGCATATCCATATAGCATATGAATATATATAAGCATATCCTTATAGCATAAGGTTATATATAAGAATATAACATATCCTTATAGAAACTCTATGGTGACTATATTTTTATTAGTATTTTGATATTGAGGCAAATGAAGCTTTCAAATGGTTAAGTAACTGGCCCAGACTCACATAGAGTTGGTAGACCTGGGTTTGACATGCAAATATGTCTATTATGCCAGACTGTTTCCATTATAAAACTATTAGAGATCATTTTAATTAATGATAAGTAAAGTAGACTTAATATATATTATAAAATTTATTATAGAGCCAATATTCTGTGTTTCTAACTAGTGTATTTATCTTAGTATACCTGTCAGAAGATTTTTGAACCTCATGTAAATTTGTAACTTACAAATGCCTAGTAATATTCTGGGAACGTTCCTGTCATATTCTAAAGTATAGACAAAACCATTAAAGATTAACCAGAAAAAGAAGAAGAGAGAAGAGAAATTGCTCTGAGAACTTGGAAAAAGTTGTGTTAGCTCTGACAACAATAATGTCTAAAGAGAAGCAAATATTTTCAAGTAGCATATGAGTTAATTAAAAGCAAAGTATTCCAAGTGATTTTGATTCCCTAGTGAACAGTCTCTGAAGACAAAGCATCAGAAATATACTCTGCATATTAATGCCATGATTAACACCATATTGAACTTAACAAAGTTTACTATGATAAGAATAGGAATACTGGTTTATAATTCCTAGGACTTTACAATTTTATTCATCATATATAAAACTCTGATCTTCTTTATTCTCAAGTTTTACTAGGAGCCTAGTTATGATCACTGAAATCTGACTAAGGCTTAAGGGAAAGCATTTTATTTTTATTGAACAACCACTGCATACTACATACCATCTTTTCCACTCACCTCATTTCATTTAGGATTCACATCAGCCCAAGATGTAGATACTATCATCTTCATTCCACTGTCACATTCCTCTCAAAGTGCTTTAAGATGATCAGTTCAGTTCAGTTCAGTCACTCAGTCATGTCTGACTCTTTGCAGCCCCAAGGACTGCAGCACACCAGGCCTCCCTGTCCATCACCAACTCCTAGAGTTCATGGTTCACATACTGTTGAGGCCTGACTTGGAGAATTTTGAGCATTACTTTGCTAGTGTGTGAGATGAGTGCAATTGTGCAGTAATTTAATCATTCTTTGGCATTGCTTTTCTTTGGGATTGTAACAAAAACTGAACTTTTCCAGTCCTGTGGCCATTGCTGAGTTTTCCAAATTTGCTGGCATATTCAGTGCAACACTTTCACAGCATCATCTTTTAGGATTTGAAATAGCTCAGGCTGTTGGTTAGGTCCAAGTCTCACTTAGAGTTTTACCATTCCTTGAACCTTAATTTTATATCCCATCTTCCATTTTCCATAACTACTACATATCTACCATAGTCACATCTAAGCTTCATCCTTTTGTTAGTACTTGTTTTCAATTTATGTTACAATGCTGCACACTAGTCCCATAACTCTGTTTAAATAAGCACAAAAACAGTTTGTTGCTATCTATAGGCAAAGGGATATTGTCCTATCCTAAACTGAAAATACTAGAGTTCCTGAATTTTCCTGTAAAACAGTTTATGCTAATTTCCCTCATTTGCTTTGTTATTCCCATTTTACTGCTTTATCATGAATTTATGAAACACAATTCTTATAAATTACTACCATGAACATTTTTGTTGTTTGCATTATTGTTTATTGTCCTTATGAATCCTTTGTAAGCTTAAGCTTAATGATAGTATAACATTTTTGATAAGTCTTATCTTTCTTCATTGTTCCATATATGTTCTTATTTATTTGTAAGCTTTTTGAATCTTAAGATTATTTTTTACTCACTTTGTCCTTTTTCGAGAGCTTTTCAGATATTAAACTATCAGGATTTGGGGCTAGGTGAAACTTTGTTTATTTTTTACTACTACAGACTGTTAGCTTAATGACTCATTTAATCTCCCCAAATGACAATAATAGTACATTCATTGGATTATCACATAGAATAAGAAGATAACAAATTTAACCAAGCCACCTCTTCTCTTCATAGCCCCCCAGAATGGCATCTTGTAATTCTCTGCAGCAACAGTCCTCACCTCACTCACCTCAGCACATTTTCTCAGACACTCCTTTCCTGTCACATTGCTTGTTGTTTCCTGCATTGGGTGGCCTATTTTATTTGGCTCTAGAGAAAATAGTGCTGCAAAATAGATGCAGTAGAGTCCTTTGAGATTCAAAGCTAGAGAGATTGATAGAAACACAGACTGATTCCAAATAGGAAAAGGAGTACTTCAAAGCTGTATATTGTCACCCTGCTTATTTAACTTATATGCAGAGTACATCATGAGAAATGCTGGGCTGGAAGAAGCACAAGCTGGAATTAAGATTGCCAGGAGAAATATCAATAACCTCAGATATGCAGATGACACCACCCTTATGGCAGAAAGTGAAGAAGAACTCAAAAGCCTCTTGATAAAAGTGAAAGAAGAGAGTTAAAAAGTTGGCTTAAAGCTCAACATTCAGAAAACGAAGATCATGGCACCCGGTCCCATCACTTCATGGGAAATAGATGGGGAAACAATGGGAACAGTGTCAGACTTTATTTTTTGGGGCTCCAAAATCACTGCAGATGGTGATTGCTGTCATGAAATTAAAAGATGCTTACTCCTTGGAAGAAAAGTTATGACCAACCTAGATAGCATATTCAAAAGCAGAGACATTACTTTGCCAACTAGGTCCGTCTAGTCAAGGCTATGGTTTTTCCTGTGGTCATGTATGGATGTGAGAGTTGGACTGTGAAGAAGGTTGAGCGCCGAAGAATTGATGCTTTTGAACTGTGGTGTTGGAGAAGACTCTTGAGAGTCCCTTGGACTGCAAGGAGATCCAACCAGTCCATTCTGAAGGAGATCAACCCTGGGATTTCTTTGGAAGGACTGATGCTGAAGCTGAAACTCCAGTACTTAGGCCACCTCATGCGAAGAGTTGACTCATTGGAAAAGACTCTTGATGCTGGGAGGGATTGGGGGCAGGAGGAGAAGTGGACGACCGAGGATGAGATGGCTGGATGGCATCACTGACTCGATGGACGTGAGTCTGAGTGACTCCAGAAGATGGTGTTGGACAGGGAGGCCTAGTGTGCTGCAATTCATGGGGTTGCAAAGAGTCGGACACGACTGAGCAACTGAACTTTACTGAACTAGATAAAATCAGTGCTTTTCAATTACTTGAAGTTTCTGAGAGTATGAGTCAGCAAGTAAAATGTGGTTCTTGAGAAAGTGATAAAGTCAAGTACCTTATACAGTCCATTGTAAATGTTAAATGAATAAACTTACATAAAGAGAACAATTAGTGTTAGCTGTTATAATAACTCTAATATATTTCCTCCATAGTCCTTGGCTTCTCTGTATGGATTTAGGTACTTATATTGCTGAAATGAGTACCTCTGAAATCAGAGGACCAACCCCACATCCAAGGGGCAGTGGTTGCACGATTGCAGGAGGGCTGAGAGGAGCTATTCCACGTTCAAGGTCAGGAGGGGCGGTGGTGAGGAGATAACCCTCTTCCAATGTAACGAGTAGCAGCTGTGCTTTGCTGGAGGAGCCATGAAGAGATACCCCATGTCCAAGGTAAGAGAAAACCAAGTAAGATGGTAGGTGTTGCAAGAGGGCATCAGAGGGCAGACACACTGAAACCATAATCACAGAAAACTAGTCAATCTAATCACACTAGAATGACAGCCTTGTCTAACTCAATGAAACTAAGCCATGCCTGCGGGGCAACCCAAGACGGGTGGGTCATGGTGGAGAGGTCTGACAAAATGTGGTCCACTGGAGAAGGGAATGGCAAACCACTTCAGCATTCTTGCCTTGAGAACCCCATGAACAGTATGAAAAGGCAAAATGATAGGATACTGAAAGAGGGGCACCTACCCCAGGTCGGTAGGTGCCCAAATTGCTACTGGAGATCAGTGGAGAAATAACTCCAGAAAGAATGAAGGGATGGAGCCAAATCAAAAACAATACCCTGTTGTGGATGTGACTGGTGTTAGAAACAAGGTCTGATGCTGTAAAGAGCAATATTGCATAGGAACCTGGAATGTCCATGAATCAAGGCAAATTGGAAGTGGTCAAACAGGAGATGGCAAGAGTGAACATCGATATTCTAGGAATCAGTAAAATAAAATGGACTGGAATGGGTGAATTTAACACAGATGACCATTATATCTACTACTACGGGCAGGAATCCCTTAGAAGGAATGGAGTAACCAACATGGTCAACAAAAGAGTCTGAAATGCAGTACTTGCATGCAATCTCAAAAAAGACAGAATGATCTCTACTCGTTTCCAAGGCAAACCATTCAATATCACAGTAATCCAAGTCTATGCCCCAATCAGTAGCAATGAAGAAGCTGAAGTTGAATGGTTCTATGAAGATCTACAAGACTTTTAGAACTTAACAGCCAAAAAAGATGTCCTTTTCATTATAGGGGACTGGAATGCTAAAGTAGGAAGTCAAGAAACACCTGGGGTAACAGGCAAATTTGGCCTTGGAATATGGAATGAAGCAGGGCAAAGGCTAATAGAGTTTTGCCAAGAAAATGCACTGGTCATAGCAAATACCCTCTTCCAACAACACAAGAGAAGACTCTACACATGGACGTCACCAGATGGTCAACACTGAAATCAGATTGATTATATTCTTTGCAGCCAAAGATGGAAAAGCTCTATACAGTCAGCAAAAACAAGACTGGAAGCTGACTGTGGCTCAGATCATGAATTCCTTATTGCCAAATTCAGACTTAAATTGAAGAAAGTAGGGAAAACCACTAGACCACTCACGTATGACCTAAATCAAATCACTTGCGATTATACAGTGGAAGTGAGAAATAGATTTAAGGGACTAGGTCTGATAGATAGAGTGCCTGATGAACTATGGAATGAGGTTCATGACATTGTACAGGAGACAAAGATCAAGACCATCCTCATGGAAAAGAAATGCAAAAAAGCAAAATGGCTGTCTGTGGAGGCCTTACAAATAGCTGTGAAAAAAGAGAAGCAAAAAACAAAGGAGAAAAGGAAGGATATAAACATCTGAATGCAGAGTTCCAAAGAATAGCAAGAAGAGATAAGAAAGCCCTCCTCAGCAATCAATGCAAAGAAATAAAGGATAACAACAGAATGGGAAAGACTAGAGATATCTTCAAGAAAATTAGAGATACCCAGGGAACATTTCATGCAAAGATGGGCTCGAGAAAGGACAGAATTTGTATGGACTTAACAGAAGCAGAAGTTATTAAGAAGAGGTGGCAAAAATGCACAGAAGAACTGTATAAAAAAGATCTTCATGACCAACAATCACGATGGGTGATCACTCACCTAGAGCCAGACATCCTGGAATGTGAAGTCAAGTGGGCCTTAGAAAGCATCACTACGAACAAAGCTAGTGGAGGTGATGGAATTCCAGTTGAGCTGTTTCAAATCCTGAAAGATGATGCTGTGAAAGTGCTGCACTCAATATGCCAGCAAATTTGGAAAACTCAGCAGTGGCCACAGGACTGGAAAAGGTCAGTTTTCATTCCAATTCCAAAGAAAGGCAATGCCAAAGAATGCTCCAACTACCGCACAATTGCACTCATCTCACATGCTAGTAAAGTAATGCTCAAAATCCTCCAAGCCAGGCTTCAGCAATACGTGAACCGTGAACTCCCTGATGTTCAAGCTGGCTTTAGAAAAGGCAGAGGAACCAGAGATCAAATTGCCAACATCCGCTGGATCATGGAAAAAGCAAGAGAGTTCCAGAAAAACATCTACTTCTGCTTTATCGACTATGCCAAAGCCTTTGACTGTGTGGATCACAATAAACTGTGGAAAATTCTGAAAGAGATGGGAATACCAGACCACCTAACCTGCCTCTTGAGAAATCTGTATGCAGGTCAGGAAGCAACAGTTAGGACTGGACATGGAACAACAGACTGGTTCCAAATAGGAAAAGGAGTGCGTCAAGGCTGTATATTGTCACCCTGCTTATTTAACTTATATGCAGAGTACATCATGAGAAACGCTGGACTGGAAGAAACACAAGCTGGAATCAAGATTGCCGGGAGAAATATCAATAACCTCAGATATGCAGATGACACCACCTTTACGGCAGAAAGTGAAGAGGAACTAAAAAGCCTCTTGATGAAAGCGAAAGTGGAGAGTGAAAAAGTTGGCTTAAAGCTCAACATTCAGAAAACTACGATGCTCTAAAATACGATGTTCTATGATACTTTAAAATACCTTGTGGAATTCCATCACCTCCACTAGCTTTGTTCGTAGTGATGCTTTCTAAGGGCCACTTGACTTCACATTCCAGGATGTCTGGCTCTAGGGCATCTGGTCCCTTCATTTAATGGGAAATAAATGGGGAAACAGTGGAAACAGTGTCAGACTTTATTTTGGGGGGCTCCAAAATCACTGCAGATGGTGACTGCAGCCATGAAATTAAAGGATGCTTACTCCTTGGAAGGAAAGTTATGACCAACCTAGAAACAATATTAAAAAGCAGAGACACTATTTTGCCAACAGAGGTCCATCTAATTAAGGCTATGGTTTTTCCAGTAGTCACGTATGGATGTGTGAGTTGGACTGTGAAGAAAGCTGAGCGCCGGAGAATTGATGCTTTTGAACTGTGGTGTTGGAGAAGACTCTTGAGAGTCCCTTGGATGCAAGGAGATCCAACCAGTTCATTCTAAAGGAGATCAGTCCTGGGTGTTCTTTGGAAAGAATGATGCTAAAGCTAAAACTCCAGTACTTTGACCACCTCATGCGAAGAGTTGACTCATTGGAAAAGACTCTGATGTTGGGAGGGATTGGGAACAGGATGAAAAGGGGACGACAGAGGATTAGATGGCTGAATGTTATCACGGATTCAATGGACGTGAGTTTGAGTGAACTCCGGGAGTTGGTGATGGACATGGAGGCCTGGAGTGCTTCAACTCATGGGATCGCAAAGAGTCAGACACGACTGAACCACTGATCTGAACTGAACTGAGCTGTTGCTGAAATCACTTTCTGGATGGCATTGTTTTTTCTGAAATTTGAAAGGATCACAAGAGATGTAGGTATCAATATATTGCAGAGATAAATATAGGGAAACCAGGAGTCAGCCTGCCTTAATTTGTACTACTATTTACTGAGTGATACTGGATAATTTGCCTCTCTGACCATTGTTTTCTTCATGGGTAAAAAGGCATACTGAGAATTCATTTCTCATGGGTTATTGATCAAATAAAGCACTTGCATAGTGTCTAACAAACAGTAAATGTAAGTCTTTGATGCTAATCAATGTTGTTTTTTTTTTTTTTGATGTCATAATAGTTAAAGCACACACACTTTGTTGTGAGATAGTGTTTATTATAATTAGACATTTTTTGGTAAAGTCCTATGTGATACTTCTATACCAACAACAAAAAAAAAAATGTTAAAAAAAAATCCAGAATGTTATCTCTCTTGTTCTCTTACCAAAATTCCACCAAGTAAAAATTCTTTTCAATAATAAGCACTCCTTTTCAAATAAAATATGATTCTGAATTGAGGAATTGTTGACCTTCCATAGTTATTTGAACTAATTCTATCGGCCTTCTTTCTTTGATTCTAGCTGAAATCAATTTCACCGTGAAATTGAACTATTAAAGGGGAAGAATAACTGGATTGTGGATTAGTCTGGTGTCTTTTATCAATCAATCCCCTTTTGGCTAATGGTGTAATAAGATCAATGAGATCTGGGAACTTTACAAGGAAAAGCACGGGTATAGAAACTAGTATTTTTTTCCTAAAATTAGTCCTGTATGTAGGAAACAAAAATCTTATCTTTATCCTTTAAACTTTATTACATATTTCAAATAATCAAGATCCAAAGAAGAGAAGTGTTGCAAAGAGAAGGAAGGAATAATTGAAGTATCAATATTTTGAAGAAAGAAAAAGAAGATAGAATTCAAAGCACAGAAATGTGAAAAACAATTTATAGAAAGAAGTGTGTTTCCTGTTTTTAATCTAGAATCAAGACAAGGAAAATACAGGAAAATGGAAATCAGTTTGTGATGTTGAGATGAGAATATTTACATGTGCTAAAATTTCCCAGTGAACATGGAGAAAGTGCTGGATGGTACCTGGGAGGTTTTAGGAGCAGAGAAAAGGTATGAAGTTGAAATTAGCAGTGATGGTCAAACTTTTTCTGTTAAAGTCCAGATGGTAAATAGTGTCATGTATGTGGGCCATGCAATCTCTGTTACAACTTCTTACCTCTGTCATTTTATTGCAAAAGTGACCGTAGATAATAAAATGAATAGGTGTGTATATGTGTGTTCCAAAAAAATTTGTTTACAGAAACTGGCAATGGTGTAGTTTGGCTTTCTTGCTTTAGTTTGTTGAACCCAGTTATTAAAGATTGGGAAAATAAGTGTATTAGAAAAGGAGATCAAACCAGTCAATACTAAAGGAAGTCAACCCTGAATATTCATTGTAAGGACTGAACTGAAGCTCCAATACTTTGACCACCTAATGCAAAGAGCTGACTCATTGCAAAAGACCCTGATACTGGGAAAGATTGAAGGAAGGAAGAGAAGGAGATGAAAGGGGATGAGATAATTGGATGGTGTCACTGACTCAATGGACATGAGCTTGAGCAAACTCTGGGAGATTTTGAAGGACAGGTAAGACTGGAGTGCTGCAGTCCATGTGGCTGCAAAAAGTCAGACATAACTGAGTGACTGAAAAAAACAACAGAAATATAATATGTCTATTCAAGAAATATAATAGTTGAATATCAGTAGAGTCTGTGTCAGTGAAGTCAGTTATGCAGTTTTTTCCTACAGCAATTTTCAGTCTCCACTAGAAAAGTAAAATAGATAGAAGATAGCATACACATTGGTAGTTCATCAAGAGGATAAAATAGAAGGTGAATGAGACAATGAGTTGATTGCATCTGAAGAGAAGTAATAGATAAGAAGAAGTATCTATCTTCTTCTTAAGAAGTCATAAGAAGAAGTCATAGAAGCCCAACTAGAAAGGAAACAGCCTACTGGGGCTAGTAACTAGTAACAAGGGTGAGGATGGTCAAGGAAGGTAGCTCTTGATGGGGTCAAAGCCTTTCAGCATTGAGATGTTTGGGGAGGTTATCTAGAAAAATATAATGTGGCAGTTTGAGATGGGAATATTTGAAATCAAGATTTGAGAGGAAGTGATGGCTAATTCAGATTATGACTGTGGTGACAATTGGTTGAGGTGAAGTTGCTAATATTTCAGATAAAGAGATAAAATAAATGAAATATATGGATTGGCTTATTGCATACATGTGACTATTTAAATTTCTAGACTGGAGTTGGTGTAGAGAAGAAGTTAATAAGGCAGAAACTTAGATCTTCAGAGAGAAAAGAGCTGATGTATGATATGATGTGTTGGTAGGTAACAGTAGTCAGACTGAGAGAAAGGATTCACCATGATGTTAGATGACATGAGCTTCAAATTAAGCAAAAACTATTAGAAAGGAGACACTTTTATGATTTATTGGTGCCCATGGGGAAAAAGAAGCAACTTGTGCAATAGCAACAACCAATGAAAGCAAAGAGGAATTTGCACAGGTATGATGAGCCTCATGCTTTTAAGAACTATTGCATTAAATGTATGTGTCTCCACAGTGCATGTCCTCATTAGGAAGTAACTGTTCTTCTTCAAAGGTACGCAAAACAATCAGGTCCCTTAGGGAGCCTCATAAAAATGTGAACTAAAGATTTTAATAATAAGCAGTGCAGAATTAAACTATTATAGAAACAATTCATTCACTAAGGAAAATGTAGCATAGTTAAACTTCTAATTTCAGAAGCCAGAATCTTTTATAATGAAATGATTTTATTTAATCATAGAATGTGATTTTTTTATTTAATGTGACTTTTTAAATTTATCATGGACCTTCAGAAGATTTTCATATTCACAGGCCCTTTTTCTTCACTAAAATCACAGTTATTATTTTGATACAAAAATATAAAAAATTAATATTTATAAGATCACACTAAAAATATAACTTCTGTTAAGTGTTGTAAATAGTGAAACATGGAGCACAGGTCATTCACTTCATGGAATAACTAAAAAGAAAAATCAAGAAATATATGGTAATTTAGAATATATTTTGCAAACTGCTAAATTTCCAGTAAATCTTGACAGAAAGTTATAAATCCTCCATCCTGGTAACAGTATCCTGTCAAAATCACCAGTACCAAGTAAAATTATTTGAAGTCTGTCAAGTTACATTAGTTTCTATGTATAGAAATCTGTATACATTTATACAGTGTTTAAAATTTTGCAAACTTTTCACTTTAAAGATTTGTCTGTATCAGTCCAAAAGTAAACACATATTTCAGTTCAGTTCAATCACTCAGTCGTGTCCAATTCTTTGTAACCCCATAAATTGCAGCATGCCAGGCCTCGCTGTCCATCACCAACACCCAGAGTTCACCCACACTCATGTCCATTGAGTCGGTGATGCCATCCAGCCATCTCATCCTCTGTCATCCCCTTCTCCTCCTGCCCCCAATCCCTCCCAGCATCAGAGTATTTTGCAATGAATCAACTCGTCGCATGAGATGGCCAAAGTATTGAAGTTTCAGCTTTAACATCATTGCTTCCAAAGAACACCCAGGACTGATCTCCTGTAGAATGGACTGGTTGGAACTCCCTGCAGAGCCCCCAAAAATAAAGTCTGACACTGTTTCCACTGTTTCCCCATCTATTTCCCATGAAATGATGGGACCAGATGCCATGATGTTAGTTTTCTGAACGTTGAGCTTTAAGCCAACTTTTTCGCTCTCCTTTTTCACTTTCATCAAGAGGCTTTTTAGTTCTTCTTCACTTTCTGCCATAAGGATGGTGTCATCTGCATATCTGAGGTTATTGATATTTCTCCCGGCAATCTTGATTCCAGCTTGTATTTCTTCCAGTCCAGCGTTTCTCATGATGTACTCTGCATATAAGTTAAATAAGCAGGGTGACAATATACAGCCTTGACATACTCCTTTTCCTATTCAGAACCAGTCTGTTATTCCTTGTCCAGTTCTAACTGTTGCTTCCTGACCTGCATATAGGTTTCTCAAGAGGCAGGTCAGGTGGTCTGGTATTCCCATCTCTTTCAGAATTTTCAACAGTTTATTGTGATCCACACAATCAAAGGCTTTGGCATAGTCAATAAAGCAGAAATAGATGTTTTTCTGGAACTCTGTTGCTTTTTCAATGATCCAGCAGATATTGACAATTTAATCTCTGGTTCCTCTGCCTTTTCTAAAACCAGCCTGAACATCTGGAAGTTCACAGTTCACGTATTGCTTAAGCCTGGTTTGGAGAATTTTGAGCATTACTTTACTGGCGTCTGAGATGAGTGGCATTTGTGGTATTTCGAGCTTTCTTTGGCATGTCCTTTCTTTGACATTGGAATGAAAACTGAGTTTTCCAGTCTTGTGGCCACTGCTGAGTTTTCCATATTTGTTGTCATATTGAGTGCAGCACTTTCACAGCCTCATCTTTCAGGATTTGAAATAATTCAACTGGAATTCCATTACTTCCACTAGCTTTGTTTGTAGTGATGCTTTCTAAGGGCCACTTGACTTGTCTGGCTCGAGGTGAGTGATCACACCATCATGGTCATGATCACTCATCTTGGTCATGAAGATCTTTTTTCTACAGTTCTTCTGTGTATTCTTTCCACCTCTTCTTAATATCTTCTGCTTCTCTTAGGTCCATACCATTTCTGTCCTTTATCTGCTCCTTGCTTGAGCAGCCATAAAGAGATACCCCACGTCCAACATAAGAGAAACCCAAGTAAAATGGTAGGTGTTGAGAGAGGGCATTAGATGGCAGACACACTGAAACCATGATTACAGAAAACTAGTTAATCTGATCACATGGACCACAGCCTTGTCTAACTCAATGAAACTAAGCCATGCTGTGTGGGACAACCCAAGACGGGTCATGGTGGAAAGGTCTGACAGGATGTTGTCCACTGGAGAGGGACTGGCAAACCACTTCAGCATTCTTGCCTTGAGAACCCCATGAAAAGTATGAAAAGGTGAAAGGATAGGATACCAAAAGAAGAACTCCTCAGGTCGGTAGGTGCGCAAATTGCTACTGGAGATCAGTGGAGAAATAACTCCAGAAAGAATGAAGGAATGGACCCAAAGCAAAAACAATACCTAGTTATGGTTGTGACTGGTGATGGAAGCAAGGTCCAATGCTGTAAACAGCAATATTGCATAGGAACCTGGAATGTTAGGTCCGTGACTCAAGGCAAATTGGAAGTGGTCAAACAGGAGATGGCAAGAGTGAACATCAACATTCTAGGAATCAGCAAGATAAAATGGACTGGAATGGGTGAATTTAACTCAGATGACCATTATATCTATTACTGTGGGCAGGAATCCCTTAGAAGAAATGGAGTAGCCATCATGATCAGCAAAAGAGTCCAAAAAGCAGTACTTGGATGCAATCTCAAAAACGATAGAATGATCTCTATTCGTTTCCAAACCAAACCACAGTAATCCAAGTCTATGCCCCAGCCAGTAATGCTGAAGAAGATGAAGTTGAAAGGTTCTATGAAGACCTACAAGACCCTTTAGAACTAACATCCAAAAAAGATGTCCTTTTCATTATAGGAGACTGGAATGCAAAAGTAGGAAGTCAAGAAACACCTGGGATAACAGGCAAATTTGGCCTTGGAATACGGAATGAAGCAGGGCAAAAACTAATAGAGTTTGGCCAAGAAAATGCACTGGTCATAGCAAACACCCTCTTCCAACAACACAAGAGAAGACTCTACACATGGACATCACCAGATGGTCAACACCGAAATCAGATTGATTATATTCTATGCAGCCAAAGATGGAGAAGCTCTATACAGTCAACAAAAACAAGACCAGGAGCTGACTGTGGCTCAGATCATGAACTCCTTATTACCAAATTCAGACTCAAATTGAAGAAAGTAGGGAAAACCGCTAGACCATTCAGGTATGACCTAAATCAAATCCCTTATGATTATACAGTGGAAGTGAGAAATAGATTTAAGGGACTAGATCTGATAGATAGAGTGCCTGAACTGTGGACAAAGTTTCATGACATTGTACAGGAGACAGGGATCAAGACCATCCCCATGGAAAAGAAATGCAAAAAAGCAAAATGGCTGTCTGGGGAGGCCTTACAAATAGCTGTGAAAAAAGAGAAGTGAAAAGCAAAGGAGAAAAGGAACGATATAAGCATCTGAATTCAGAGTTCCAAAGAATAGCAAGGAGAGATAAGAAAGCGTTCCTCAGGGATCAATGCAAAGAAATAGAGGAAAACAACAGAATGGGAAAGACTAGAGATCTCTTCAAGAAAACACATATTTACATTAATCTTAATAAATTATTGCAGCTTAATCTTTAGATTTAACTATGGACACTAAATACACAGAACTTCAATAAACTTAAATTGTCAGTTGAAGTTACATTTAGATGTATATATGAATGTAAAAATATACAAGTGTATACATTTAAATGTAGCAAATACTAAGAATTACATTATATCATATACTCAGTTATGTGCCTTTCACATGTTTAGATAGCCACACACATCATTTATTCTTTCTGTCTGGAACTATATTAACTACTTTGGACTAGGGGAATATGGAAAATATCTTAAGTAATATTTCACCCAGTCATCCTTTGTCTTTGATTTCATAGTGTCCTGCTTTCTTTCAGATTGTTATATGTTGTTATTGCATAGTGACCTCTGGGCAAAAGACATTTTTTTCAATAGTCTATTCTCATTTACATAATAGAATGAAATACTCTTTATCACAACAGACAGAAGGAGAGAAGGAAGAATGGAGGGAGAGAGAGAAGGAATTTGGATAGAAAGAATATTTCTTATATAATAGTAAACTGTGTAATCTCTATTTCTTCCTACACTGAAAGAGAACTAAGAGGAAGTTTGAGTCCTGAGATGTCTTGCTGGCATGATTCAATGCCAAAACCCTCAGCTCCAGTCTGTAATCAGGTCTCACAGTTTTACTTCCAGCTAATGTCCATTACTTATTTCTCCAAAGTGTTTTTGTCTTCTTTTCCCCCTCCTTCTCATCCTCTTTCCTCCTTTCTTCTTCTTATCTAGCATTCAGTTCAGTTCAGTTCAGTCGCTCAATCGTGTCTGACTCTGCGACCCCATGAATCGCAGCACGCCAGGTCTCCCTGTTCATTACCATCTCTCGGAGTTCACTCAGACTCACGTCCATCGAGTCCGTGATGCCATCCAGCCATCTCATCCTCGGTCGTCCCCTTCTCCTCCTGCCCCCAATCCCTCCCAGCATCAGAGTCTTTTTCAATGAGTCAACTCTTCGCATGAGGTGGCCAAAGTACTGGAGTTTCAGCTTTAGCATCATTCCTTCCAAAGAAATCCCAGGGTTGATCTCCTTCAGAATGGACTGGTTGGATCTCCTTGCAGTTAGATGATCATATTTATTTGACAAAATTTCTCCAAAGATACAGAGAGAAAAGTCCAGTTTGTCTGAAATTGCTTAATTTCTCTATTACATTTAGAGATATTTAGTTTAATAAATCCAAAAATTCATGTATCTGAATTTTATTGAAAATTGCATAGTTTTTTTTATCAATAAAATATTACTACCATATACTTGTTTATGAATGCTAAATAATAGTGTGATTTTTGCTTCTACTTTGAATCAGTTCAGTTCAGTCGCTCAGTCATGTCTGACTGTTTCTGACCCCATGAACTGCAGCATGCTAAGCCTCCCTGTCCATCACCAGTTCCCAGAGTTCACCCAAATCCATGTCCATCGAGTCTGTGATACCATCCAAGCATCTCATCCTCTTTCTCCTCCTGCCCTCAGTCTTTCACAGACAGCATCAGGGTCTTCTCAAATGAGTCAGCTCTTTGCATCAGGTGGCCAAAGTACTGGAGTTTCAGCTTCAACTTCAGTCCTACCAATGAACACCCAGGACTGATCACCTTTAGGATGGACTGGTTGGAACTCTTTGCAGTCCAAGGGACTCTCAAGAGTCTTCTCCAACACCACAATTCAAAAGCATCAATTCTTCAGTGGTCAGCTTTCTTTATAGTCCAACTCTCACATCCATACATGACTACTGGAAAAACCATAGCTTTGACTAGACGGACCTCTGTTGGCAAAGTAATGTCTCTCCTTTTCAATATGCTGTCTAGTTTGGTCATAACTTTCCTTCCAAGGAGTAAGTGTCTTGTAATTTCATGGCTGCAATCACCATCTGCAGTGATTTTGGAGCCCAGAAAAATAGAGTCAGCCACAATTTCCACTGCTCCCCATCTATTTGCCGTGAAGTAATGGGACTGGATGCCATGATCTTAGTTTTCTGAATGTTCAGCTTTAAGCCAACTTTTTCACTCCCCTCTTCACTTTCATCAAGAGGCTCCTTAGTTCTTCTTCACTTTCTGTCATAAAGGTGGTGTCATCTGCATATCTGAGGTTATTGATATTTCTCCCAGAAATCTTGATTCCAGCTTGTGTTTCAACCAGCCCAGCTTTTCTTATTATGTACTCTGCATATAAGTTAAATAAGCAGGGTAACAATATACAGCCTTGATGTACTCCTTTTCCTATTTGGAACCAGTCTGTTGTTCCATGTCCAGTTCTAACTGTTGCTTCCTGACCTGCACACAGGTTTCTCAAGAGGCAGATCATGTGGTCTGGTATTCCCATCTCTTTCAGAATTTTCCACAGTTTACTGTGTTCCACACAGTCAGAGGCTTTGACATAGTCAATAAAGCAGAAATAGAAGTTTTTCTGGAACTCTCTTTCTTTTTCAGTGACCCAACTGATGTTGGCAATTTGATCTCTGGTTCCTCTGCCTTTTCTAAAACCAGCTTGAACATCTGGAAGTTCAAGGTTGATGTATTGCTGAAGCCTGGCTTGGAGAATTTTGAGCATTACTTTACTAGCGTGTGAGATGTGTGCAATTTTGTGCTACTTTGAATAAGAAAAACACATAGAAGGAGGAGGAGAAAAGAGGGAAGAAAAGCTGGAGTTTCACAGTCAGATGTCTAATTGAAAGGTGATACATATGTAGAAAAAAACAGATAGTAGCCCTGGTATTAGCAACATTAGATCTTTGAGTTAAGTACTTTCTTTGTTATAACCCACTGCACCTTTTTTCTACAGGAATGTAACTTTATTTAGTACTTTGAGGGTGATGCAGATTAAGAAAAAACACTTCAAGGGAAAATGAGTTTTCTGGTTGATAGACATTTATCTAGGAAAAGAGCCATAAAAATATTAACAGGCCCCCAGGCCAGAAAATGATGTAAAACCACCTAAGACCTTTTGTATATGGGAGGGTATGCAAAAAGAAAGCCTGGTCTCAATAAGGGTCAGGACTGCTGCCCCTGCATAACTCTGCATATTCCATTATTTCTTTATGTACAATTTGGGGTATATAAGCTGCTTTTGAAAATAAAGTTGTGGGTCTGGCACCAATGCTTGGCTCCCCCATGTGGTTCTTTTCTCCCCTTTCAGGCTGAATTCCCATCTGGAGCACAGAGGCTCTCTGTGTCTACTTATTTGCCCTGGCTTCTAAGACCCACGCGAGAGGGAGCCCAAGGCGGGGCACCCTCCACTATTCAAGCGGGCACCAGTGGCCTACGTAGATGGTGCAAGCCCCTTGTCTCAGAGCTTTATTTGTCTCCTGTGTAAACCAAGTTATTCAGCCTCTTTTCTCCACTAATTTTCCTACTACACCATTCTTTCCTAATCTCTGTTTATATCTCTAAATAAATAAGTCTCTTCTCACCAACTCCATCCCCGCTTCAAATTACCCTGGATCCACCGGGGCTGGACCCCAGCAGCACACAAGTTTGAGTAAATTCCAGGTGTTAATGATGGACAGGGAGGCCTAGCATGCTGCAGTCCATGATGTTGCAAAGAGTTGGACACAACTGAGTGACTGAACTGAACGGAACTGTGGCTTCACATTGTTTGTGTTTCTGTGTGTGTGTGTGTGGAGGAGGGTGGTGTCTGGTGGTAATATATTACTATTTGAAAAATAAAATGTCATGCTATAAACAAAGGTAGAGAAATGAAAATAACAAGCCCATGTTTAATTCCAAAGGCATTTTCCATGGCTTTACTATAAGACTTATCATTAAATAAAGGATAATTTCCTCTCTTTCATGAAATGTCCAACTCTTTAGCCTATTCTTCATTGGGTTAACTTTTTCATTAACATTATGCAGTTATAGAAGATTAATAGATGATCTGAATAAAGTCTTCTATAAATAATATGTTAACATCTGTAAAGCTTGCATTTTTATTTGTTATTCAGTGTTCTTCACTACCAATATAATTTCTAATCAACCCACTATACTATACTAATAATTTTCTAATTTCTCAAAAGAGTCTGTATTTAGAAAGTTTTAAAGCATCTCATGCCTCTCATGGTTGGGAGGCTGTAAATAATCACATGTGGCTGGACAAACCTGATCAGGCAGGCTAGAGGACCTTCAGAGGAGTTTGTAAGTTGAAACACTCTTGTCATGCCCAGGAATTTTTATTAACTGGAGCTGCAAGTTAACTCCTTCTCCGAGAGAAATGGTATGGGGGAGAGCCTCCCGTAAAGTCAAAGGTGTAGACGAGAGCATAAAACAGACATTGGTTTGTGGGGGTAGATGCTCGGGAACAGGGGGTTTCCTGAGGCTTGATCCCACCTTTGCGTATGCCAAGCCTCCGTCCTCATGACCTTTGCCATGGGCGGAGTTCCTCACACTGGCTCCCGGCAAAATATATTTTTATATCTGCCTTATTTCCTTGCTTTCTCTTCAGCAAAATGCTTACTTTATGCTGTTTCTAACCCACTTAGTAGCATAAACTCTGTTTTAAGAGAGTAGCTCTTCCATTCCTATGCTTAATTAAAGGTCATGATTAATTGAAATTGTGACAGCTTATCACTGCTCTGATTTACTTCCAATTGTAGAATACACTAAATTGCAACTATTTATGAAACTATAAGGATAATGGTTAATTTTAGTGCTTTGACCAGTACTTTGATTGCTATTGCTTTAATCAAGATTTTCCTCTACCTGAATCAGACATTACATACTCAAGAATTTAGCATTTTCTGCAAAACACTTTGGCTGTATTTGTATATAACCACTTCGATTAAGAATTAGAGGCATGCCATGTATTAGCAGGCCTTGTAGTTGGGCAACTCCAAAGTAATGATCTGTTATAAATAATTGTAGGGATGACATTGAATAATGGTCGTTTTATTTTATTTATATTTTTATCTTTTGCCCTTCAGAATGTGGGATCTTACCAGGGATCAAACCCATGACCCCTGCTTTGGAAGCACAGAGTCTTAAACACTGGACAGCCAGGGAAGACCCTAATGGGCATTTAATGTGCTCATAGTTGACTGGTGTTGCACTCCAGCACTTTTCACTTTCCACCATAGATAGTTGGTAATGTGGTAACAAGCAAATATGCCTTTGATATCCAAAGTGCCAAAGTACAGCACTGAGCTTAGCAACCTCAGGGACACATACTTTATATGGCTGTAAACATTTAACAGAGTGAGAACTTGAAGAATCTTTGAATCAGTCATAAAAGGTAATGTTTTGGTAAGAAAAATCCAAAACTCAGTGACTTAAAATAACAAAGATTGGGACTTCCCTGATTGTCAGTGGTCAAGACTCTGCCTTGCAATGCAGG
The DNA here is from genome assembly GCA_006410635.1 of Cephalophus harveyi. NCBI lineage: Eukaryota > Metazoa > Chordata > Mammalia > Artiodactyla > Bovidae > Cephalophus > Cephalophus harveyi. The sequence goes on from SJYT01063596.1 coordinate 638,280, forward strand.
GGAAACAGGTTTCATCCCTGGTCAGGGAACTAAGAACCCACATGCCATGGAGCAACAATCCCAAGACTGCAACTACTGAGATCATGTGCAACAACTAGAGAATACGTGTTCTGCTACAAAGATCCCATGCTGTCTCTTATACACATCTTAGATGATCTGAATAAAGTCTTCTATAAATAATATGTTAACATCTGTAAAGCTTGCATTTTTATTTGTTATTCAGTGTTCTTCACTGACCAGAAGTTATACTTTCTATAATGTCTAATTTATGATTTTTTTCTTTAGTAATTAGGTTTTTTTTTTTTTAATTTTGTGCAGGAAATCTTCACCTATCTCAAATCATGAAGATATTTCAAAAGTTTTATAGTTTGAGCATTTATATTTATGACTCAGTTTTTACATATGATATGAAGTAGGGGTCAAGGTTATTTTATTCTATTACCTTCAATTGAAGGTTTTGTATTCCTCAGGGAATTGTGTTAGTACTTGTGAGAAATCAGTTGACTGCATATTTTGAATATATGAGTTAATTTCTATACTATTCTGTTGCATTGACCTAAATGTGCTACAATATTTTATCTCTGCATATATTAAAACTCCATAACATACTGTCATTGCTATTTTTCATAAAATAATAAGAAAAATATTATCTATAGTAAGTTTAAACTATTGGGTTGACCCAGAAGTTCATTCAGATTTTTCCTTAACATCTTATGGAAAAGCCCAAATGAACTATTTGGCCAATGCAATATTTCTGATAATCTTTGTTCCTTTGTGCAAATGCTTTGCAAATTTCAATCATGATTAGTTTTCTTCTGTCTGAAGAACTAAGAAAAAAAAATTCTTGTAGCACAGTCTTTTGGCAATAAATTGTAGCTTCTTGTGCTTGAAAAGTCTTTGCTTTTAGTTATAAAATAATTTTTAATTAAATATGTATTTCTAGATGTACAGAAATTTTTCCCCCTTCCCATATTTTATTTTATTTTCTTCTAGTGTTCAGTTCAGTTCATTCACTCAGTCATGTCCGATTCTTTGTGACTCCATGGACTGCAGTATGCCAGGCCTCCCTGTTCATCACCAACTCCTGGAGTTTGCTCAAAATCATATCCATTGAGTCAGTGATGCCATCCAACCATCTCATCCTCCGTCATCCCCTTTTCTTGCCTTCAATCTTTCCCAGCATCAGGGTCTTTACCAGTGAGTCAGTTCTTCGCATCAGGTGGCCAAAGATTTGGAGTTTCAGCTTCAGCATCACTCCTTCCAAAGAATATTCAGGACTGATTTCATTTAGGATGGACTGGTTGGATCTCCTTGAAGTCCAAGGGACTCTCGAGAGTCTTCTCCAACATCACAGTTCAAAGGCATAAATTCTTTGAGGCTCAGCTTTCTTTATAGTCTAACTCTCACATTCATACATGACTACTGGAAAAAAACATAGTTTTGACTAGATGGACCTTTGTTGGCAAAGTAATGTCTCTGATTTTTAGTAAGTTGTCTAGTTGGTCTAGGTTCTATTTTTATTGAGATACAGTTGGAAGACAGGACTGAATAAGTTAAGGTTTAAGCATAATGATTTGGCTTAAATACATCATGAAATGAATACCACACTAAGCTTAGTCAGTATACATCATCTCATATAGATACAAAATAAAAGAAAACAATTTCCTGGTGGTCAAACCTCTTAGGGTTTACTCTCTTAACAAATTTTATGTGTAGCATACAGCAGTGTTAATTATATTAATCGTGTTGTAAATTACATCTGTAGTGCTTTTTTAACTTATAACTGAGGGGTTCTACTTTTTGACTACCTTCATCCAATTCTTCTCCCCATTCCTTCACCTCTTATAACCACAAACATTACCTCTTCTTCTATGAGTTTGTTTGTTTTGAAGTATAATTGGCCTAAAACACTATGTTGGTTCCTGGTGCACAATGTAGTGATTCAGTATTTTTATACATCACAAAATTATCATTACCATAAATCTATTTAGCATTTGTCACCATACAAAGATGTTATATTGTTATTGACTATATTCTCCACACTGTATATTTCATACCCTTGACTCATTTATTTCATAGTTATAAATTTGTATTTCTGATCTCCCTCACCTATATTTGCTATCCCCCAGCCACTGCCCTCTAGCAACTACTTTTTCTTATCTTTATCTATGACTATGTTTCTATTTTATGTTTATTCTGTGTTTTATATTCCATATTTACATGAAATCATATAGTATTTACCTTTCTGTCTCATTTCTTTCACTTAGAATAACACTGTCTATGTCCACCCATATTGTTGCAAGTATTAAGATTCAGCTTTGTTTTTGAATGAGCAATATTCCAGTATGTATGTGTGTATATATACAAACACGTGTGTGCACGCATGCACACACACACACGCATGCCATATACTTTATCCATTCATCTGTGGATGAGCACTTAGATAGCTTCTATTTCTTGGATATTGTAAATAATGCTGCAATGAACATAGGGATGTATAATTTTTTTGGAAACGGTGTTTATCTTTTCATTGGATAAATACCTGAAAGTGGAGTTGCTGGATGAAATAGTAGTTATAGTTTTTCTTTGAGGAATATCTGTATTGCTTTCCATAGTGACTATACCAGTTTACATTCCTGTCAATGGTTTAGGAGAGCAGCCTTCTCTCCACATCCTCAAAAACATGTGTTTGTTTGTTTGTTTTTTACTTTTTTATAATAGCCATTCTTACAGGTATGAAGTGGTACCTCATTATGGATTGATTTGAATTCCTGTGATAAGCAACTTTTCGTGTACCTGTTGGCCATTTGTATGTCTTTAGAAAAATGTCTATTCCAGACCCTCTGCCTAATTTTTGATCTGGTTGTTTGGTTATTCATGTTGAGTTATGTGCGTTCTTTGTGTATTTTGATATTAAATCCTTATCAGATATATATTTGAAAAGATCATCTCTCATTTATAATAGTAAATGCCTTTTCATTTTGTAGGTAGTTTCCTTCAATGCAGAAAGCTTTTTAGTTTAATGTAGTTCGTTTTTAAATTTTCTCTTGTTTCCATTGTGTGAGGATACACATTCAGAAAAAAAAAAAAAAAAAAAAAACCTGTCTATTTTCTTCCAGGACTTTTATGGTTTCAGGTCTTACATTTAAGTCTTTTAAGTCATTTGAGTTCATTGCTGCATATGATGTGAATAAGAAAATCTAACTTGGTTCTTTTGCATATAGCTATCCAGTTTTCCCATCACCATATATTGAAGAGGCTTTCTGTTTCCCATTGAATGTTCTTGTACTATTTGCTATAGATTAATTGATCACATAATTATGGATTCATTTCTGGATCATTTATTTTATTCCATTGGTCTATTTGTCTGTTTTTGAACCAGAACTGTATTTTTTTTTTATTATTACTATAGCTTTGTAGTACAGTTTGAAATCAGGGAGTGTGATATCTTGAGCTCAGTTTTTCTTTTTAAGATCGTTTTGGTTAATTGGGGTATTCTGTGTTTCCATACAAATTTTAGAATTATTCTATTTCTATGAAAAAGCTTTGGAATTTTCATATGTTTTCCCTTGAATGTGTAGATTTATTGAATGTGTGTATTTAATTTTAACATAATATATTAATGTTAATTCTTCCAATCCATTATCAAAGTATATATTTCCATTTGTCTGTGTCATCTTCAATTTCTCTTACCAGTGTCTTATATTTTTCTGAGTACAGGTCTTTTACCCTCCTAGTTGGATTTACTCCTAGGTAGTTTATTCTTGTTTATGAAATTGTGAATGGGTTGTTTCCTAATTTCTCTTTCTGACAGTTGGTTGATTTTGTATAGAAGCATAACAGATTTCTGTATTTTAAATTTCTATCCTGCAACTTTACTGAATTCATTGATGAGTTCAGTTAGCTTTTGGTGATGTCTTTAGGATTTTCTATGTATAGAATTATGTCATCTGCAAATAGTGACTGCCTTTTTTTGTTATAGTCGACCAACAGCTTTAATGAAAGACAAGAACTGAGCCCTCTCTTCCTTCCTCCCCATTGCATTGGCCCTGGTTGCATTGGCCTAAGCCTCTGAGCATCCAGATATTCTGCAGCCCAAGATCAGTGGCTGTTTTAATTCTTCCTTTCCAACTTGAATTCCTTTCATTTTTTTTTAATTCTTTTATTTTTGTGACTAAGACTTCCAATATTGAATAAAAATGATGAGGGTCAGCATCTTTGTCTTGTTTCTGGTCTTAGAGAAAATGTTTTCAGCTTTTCATATTGAATATGATATTACCTGTGGCCTTGTCATATATGGCCTTTGTTATGTTGAAGTATGTTCCCTCTATACCTACTGTTTGAGAAATTATATCACAAATACATGTTTAAATTTGTCAAAAGCTTTGTTTTCTATTTTTTGAGATGATTATATAATTTTATTCTTTAGTTTTTTAATGTAATATATCACATTGATGTATGGATTATTTATTTTATTGAAGTATAGTGACTTACAATGTTGTGTTAATTTCTGCCATACAGTGAAGTTATGGACACGACTTCACTTTCACTTTCACTTTTCACTTTCATGCATTGGAGAAGGAAATGGCAACCCACTCCAGTGTTCTTGTCTGGAGAATCCCAGGGACAGGGGAGCCTGGTGGGCTGCCGTCTATGGGGTCACACAGAGTCGGACACGACTGAAGTGACTTAGCAGCAGCAGTGAAGTTATTCAGTTATACATCTATGTATACATTCTTTACCATATTCTTTTTCCATTATGTTTTATCACAGGATATTGAATATACTTCTCTATGGTATACAGTAGAACCTTATTGTTTATCTATTATATGTAAATAGCTAAAGATGATTTTATAAATATGATTATAAAACTGTGTTTAAAAAAGATCATTTTGTTGATTTTGAGAAAAAATAAGAAGTGCTTTTGGCTAGTGGTAGAGAGTTTGACAGCTATTGCAATGGTTCAGGCGAGAAATGATAAGAACCTAAGCAACAGCGGACAACTGCTAAGGGACCAAGGGAATGCTGGGTAAGTACAGGTTTCCATCTTGGGGAGGTACATTGGGATAAAAAAGTGTGTATGTTATCTCTGTATGTTATCAAATAAACCAGATAAAGATGCAGAGAAAAACACATGAGTGATTTCAAAACTTTAACCATCCTTGTTTCCATGGGAGAAATCCCATGTCACAATTGTATATTATCCTTTTAATGCATGATTGACATCAATTGCTAATATTTTGTTGAGATTTTTGCATCTATGTTCATTAGTAACGTTGACCTGTGATTTTCTTTCTTTGTGGTGTCTTTGGTGCCACAGAATAAATTTAGAAGCATATTTTGCTCCTTGAGAATAACCTTCGCAATAGTGGTTATTCTGTTGTGGGCTCATCTACCCAGAGATGTGGGTCTTGGCAACAGCATATCTCCACCTCTCCCACCCATCTCAGTGTTTTGTTTTGTTTTTTTCTTTATATCTTTGGTTGTAGAAGATATTTTATGCTAGTATTCAGATCATTCACTTATAGTTACTCTGAAATAGTTGTAAGTTTGATTGCCTGTGGGAGGAAGTAAACTCAGGGTCTTCTCTTCAGCCCCTCCCAGTATTTTTTTTTTTTTAATGCGTCTTATTTTTAGACAACCTACATGACACATTTTCTCAAAAACAATGCCTCCGCTCAAAATAAATCAACGTTCAAAACAAATGAAGAGCTCAAGATAACATCAGTCCCATCTAAGTCCTGGTGTTGTGTGGATGGAAAGCAGTGGCCAGCCAGTTATGACGACAGGTGATTGATCCACCTCCCAGTATTTTAAAGATGTTACTTTATTGTTTTCTAATTTGCTTAGTTTCTGATGAGAAGCTGCCTGTCATTTTAATTTTTGTTGCCCTGTTTTTATTCCTTTTGTTGCTTCAAAAAATGTTTTTCAGTAGGTTATCAGTATTGTATCCAAGTGTGGTGTTTGTATTTATTAAGATCTGCTGAATATTTTGGTTTGATAACTAGATATCTTTTGACTATTTAGAGGAAAGCAATAACCATTATTTCCTTAAACTTTTTATGCCATTTTTTTGTTTTTTTCCATAACTGTATTTGTATGAGGTTTAGTCCTGTTGACATAATACAACAATTCTCAAATACTTGGGCAGTTCAGTTCAGTTGCTCAGTTGTGTCTCTTTGTGACCCCATGGATTGCAGCATGCAAGGCTTCCCTGTCCATCACCAACGCCCGGAGTTTACCCAAACTCATGTCCATTGAGTCAGTGATGCCATCCAACCATCACATCCTCTGTCATCCCCTTCTCCTTCTGCCTTCAGTCTTGCCCAGCATCAGGGTCACACGGACCACAACCTTGTCTAACTCAGTGAAACTATGAGCCATGCTGTGTAAGGCCACCCAAGATGGATGGGTCATGGTGTTGAGTTCTGACAAAACGTTGTCCACTGGAGAAGGGAATGACACACAACTTCAGTAGTATTCTTGCCTTGAGAACTCCATGAGCAGTATGAAATACTTGGGCATGATCTTTCATTTTTTTCACTCTTTCTTGATATAGTTCAATTTGAAAAATGTCTATTAAATCTGATTTTGAGTTCAGACGGTCTATATTTTGCTGTTTCCAGACCATCTAGTGTTTTTTTTTTTTTTTTACACTTCATTTTTCATGCTGTATATTTGAATTGTAAATGACTCCCATTTGCTTTTTTCAGTTTTTAATCATCTATTAAAATCAATTCATTCATTGCTTTTAGTTTTTCAGAATAAATTACTTCAACATTGCTTCAGTCCTGCCTACGACTGAAGTGACTTAGCAGCAGCAGCAGCAGCAGGCTATAATTTTGAGCCTCCCATTTACTGCCCCCCACTCCATAGGATTCTTTAGAGTAGCAAATAATGAGTTTGGGGTTCAACCAAGCATGTGATCTGTATCTGTATATTGATCTGGGTCTCCCACAATGTGGTTTTTTTTTTCTTCCTATGAAAACGCCCCCTCATTGTCTGATCACTCTTACAATCTTGATCTACAAGCACAGTTGTTTTATCCTAGTAAGACTTCTCTGTTTCCTGCTTGAAATTAATTCTCTCTTGGGTCTCAGTAAACTGGGAGAAGTTTTGAGGGGGAAAATCATTTAGAATATTGCACTCTCCTAGTTTGCCATCTTCATTTCAAGGATCAGGAACTATTTATTTGTTTACATATTAGGCTGCCTGCCACATGTTTAAACATTTAACAAATACTTAGCCTATCCAATATTCATAATTTTCATTGGCAGTTGTATTTGTTTAGCAAAAGCTATTCCACCAATACAATGGATAAGACCCATGCTTTTTTTTTTTTTTTTTAGCTGCCCTTTATGCTTTAAAATTCACAAAATTTCTGCTATCTGGGTTGGGAAGATCCCCTGGAGAAAGGAAAGGTTACCCACTCCAGCATTCTGGCTTAGAAAATTCCATGAACTGTATAGTCCATGGGGTCACAGAAGAGTAGGAAATGACTGACTTTCCCTTTCACTTTTGCAAGAGGCAGTGTTGTCTACGTTCTTTCCACAGATTTTCTTTAATAATTATGAAATTGGCAGATATCTTGAGAGTCTTTCAACAACTCTTGAAAATTTAAATAGATATTGTTGTTGTTGTTATCTTTTATTTACCTTTTATTGAGGGTTGGGGAGGGAGTACATACAAGGGCTCAATTGCTATTTCCTTGTTCTTGCTGTTGTTTTTGCTAGTGTTGTTGACTTGCATATATTTACAGGAAAGTTTTAATCAATTATCACATTCAACTTTTAAATTTAGAAAACTCACACTTGTTAGATTGTCTACTGTCTATCTCCACTTATTTGCAGGTACTGCTTTTCCCTTAATCATAATTATGTAGTTTATTCAGAGTTGTGAGTCAAATAGATTGCCCAGCCTTCTGCTCTAGTAATGATTATGTAATTCATACCATACTATTTAGAGTCCTGGTCAAGGAATTTTAGAACTGGAGCTAAAGAAAACTAAGTTTTTAATTCCCTGTGGCAAAACTATAAATAAGTAAAGGCCATGATTACAGCTTCATGAAGATATCTCTAATGAGGGAGTTAAATTAGCAAAGAGAAATAGAGACAGATGAGAAACAAATTTAGGGTCTTGATTGCAATGTCCCCTGATTTTAGCTGTCACTGAAGCTAATCTGTCCTGTGCCAAATAATAATTTTCTTTGTATTACCTAAACTGGTTCAGGTTAGGTTTCTCTGTCCTGCATTCAAAAGAGAGCTTTGGACCTTATCTGTATACAACTAATTTATCCTTTTACAACTATCTATGCCACAGCTATTTATTATTCCTATTATCCAATTTGTAAAGCAAAGAAAGAAGAAATATAAATAACTACCTCACTGTCAGTTAAAGAGCAATAAACTACAAAATTTTACTTTGAGTTATATGCTTGTGGTAAAGAATAAAATGTAGAGCAAAAAAGCAAAAGTTCAACAAAATATTGCCAGGGTCCAGCCCCGGTGGATCCAGGGTAATTCGAAGGGGAGATGGAGTAGGCATCCTAGGAAAAAACTTATTTAATTACAGATATATAGAGAGATTAGAAACGGATAGTGTAGTAGGAAAATTAGTGGAGAAAAAGAGGCTGAATAACTTGGTTTATGTGGAATACCAATCACCACCTACGTAGGCCACAGGAGTCTTTCCATTCTCCTGAAGGAGAGGAGGCACTGAGGCCTCCCAGGTCCGATTTTAGAAGCCCAGGCAAAATTAGCAGGCTTGGTGAGTACCCACGTACCAGATGGGAATTCAGCCAGAAGGAGAAAAAACGACACAGGGGAATCAGTCTTTCCAGAAACTGATCCGATTTCTTTATTTTTTAGGTTTGCTTATATACTTTTTGTTATATATAGGGATGAATACAGAGTCACGTGGGGGTCAGCAAACCTGACCCTTGTCACAATCAGGTGCTTCATATAAAATTATACAAAAAGGTCTTATGGGTTTTACATCATCTTATGGCCATGAGGCCTGCTGACATTTTATGGCCCTTTCTGATAATGATCAGTTAACCAGAAAACTTATTTTTTCCAGGGGTGATTTTTTCTTAAACCAAGCGCTACCCTCCAAATAAAGTTGCATTCCTATAGGGTGAGGGTGTAGTGGATTGCAATCAAGAAAGGAATTTACATGATGATGTGATCACTAATCTAGAACCAGACATCTTGGAATGTGAAGTCAAGTGGGCCTTAGAAAGCATCACTATGAGCAAAGCTAGTGGAGGTGATGGAATTCCAATTGAGCTGTTTCAAATTCTGAAAGATGATGCTGTGAAAGTGCTGCACTCAATCTGCCANAGTTGAAACACTCTTGTCATGCCCAGGAATTTTTATTAACTGGAGCTGCAAGTTAACTCCTTCTCCGAGAGAAATGGTATGGGGGAGAGCCTCCCGTAAAGTCAAAGGTGTAGACGAGAGCATAAAACAGACATTGGTTTGTGGGGGTAGATGCTCGGGAACAGGGGGTTTCCTGAGGCTTGATCCCACCTTTGCGTATGCCAAGCCTCCGTCCTCATGACCTTTGCCATGGGCGGAGTTCCTCACACTGGCTCCCGGCAAAATATATTTTTATATCTGCCTTATTTCCTTGCTTTCTCTTCAGCAAAATGCTTACTTTATGCTGTTTCTAACCCACTTAGTAGCATAAACTCTGTTTTAAGAGAGTAGCTCTTCCATTCCTATGCTTAATTAAAGGTCATGATTAATTGAAATTGTGACAGCTTATCACTGCTCTGATTTACTTCCAATTGTAGAATACACTAAATTGCAACTATTTATGAAACTATAAGGATAATGGTTAATTTTAGTGCTTTGACCAGTACTTTGATTGCTATTGCTTTAATCAAGATTTTCCTCTACCTGAATCAGACATTACATACTCAAGAATTTAGCATTTTCTGCAAAACACTTTGGCTGTATTTGTATATAACCACTTCGATTAAGAATTAGAGGCATGCCATGTATTAGCAGGCCTTGTAGTTGGGCAACTCCAAAGTAATGATCTGTTATAAATAATTGTAGGGATGACATTGAATAATGGTCGTTTTATTTTATTTATATTTTTATCTTTTGCCCTTCAGAATGTGGGATCTTACCAGGGATCAAACCCATGACCCCTGCTTTGGAAGCACAGAGTCTTAAACACTGGACAGCCAGGGAAGACCCTAATGGGCATTTAATGTGCTCATAGTTGACTGGTGTTGCACTCCAGCACTTTTCACTTTCCACCATAGATAGTTGGTAATGTGGTAACAAGCAAATATGCCTTTGATATCCAAAGTGCCAAAGTACAGCACTGAGCTTAGCAACCTCAGGGACACATACTTTATATGGCTGTAAACATTTAACAGAGTGAGAACTTGAAGAATCTTTGAATCAGTCATAAAAGGTAATGTTTTGGTAAGAAAAATCCAAAACTCAGTGACTTAAAATAACAAAGATTGGGACTTCCCTGATTGTCAGTGGTCAAGACTCTGCCTTGCAATGCAGGGGAAACAGGTTTCATCCCTGGTCAGGGAACTAAGAACCCACATGCCATGGAGCAACAATCCCAAGACTGCAACTACTGAGATCATGTGCAACAACTAGAGAATACGTGTTCTGCTACAAAGATCCCATGCGATGTAACTAAGAACCAATTCAGCCAAATAAAATCAATAAATATATTTTTTTTAATAACAAAGGTGTATTTTCACTTGGGTTTTGAGAGGGATAACACATCATATATTAGAATAATAAAATACCACATTGGAGTATACTATCAAGGACTGTAAAAGATGTGAGGAAAGAAAAACCTCGGATACTACTCTAAGATGGATAAACACATTCGTCTTGGAAAACAATCTGGCATTATTTATTGAAAATAAATGTATGTTTGCTCTGTGGCTTAGCAATTCCACTTCTAGGTATATATCCTAGAAAATGTCTTGCAAGGACTGTAAGAATACACACATAATTCTGGGTGATAGAAAGGGAATAATATTTGTAGTGTAATACTTTTACACAAATTAAATCATTTATACCATAACTACTTTCTCTATATATTTAACAACACTGCACATATACTGGACTACCTATATGAAACTCATAGCATAGTTCTATTTGCATAAGCAAATAAGACTGGTGATGAAAATTGAGAAAGTTTAGGTATAAAATGTCCTGTGCTAACCTAATGATGGAAAGAAGAGTGTTATAAAATGAAGATTATAATTTACAAATTCTTTGATCCATTGTCAAATCAGACAACAATTTTCAGAAAGAGTAAGGGGTCAAAATGATCTCTAAAGACACTTATTTTTGTCCCAGCCATTATTTTTCTATTGTGACCAGGCATACAAGAGAAATTTATTTCTATATATGGTCATCACAGGTGAAATACATTTTCTGTACCTGGGACATCTATTCATCTCTTTAATTAGCAGTTTAATTCTTATTTTCTTCTAGTCACTGAAATTAAAAAGGAACAAAATTTTTGTTTTTCCTTTACATGCAGAGATAATAGAAAAATTAGAAATATTAATAATATATGCATTAATAATATATGATTAGGAACCAATATGATGGAATAAATGATAATATATCAGATTGAGTTGCAATGAGAGACAAATACACAGGTGAGAATTTTGGAAAACTATGTCAGTGGTTGCAGTGGAAATTTTCCACAGCTAAGTACACAACACCTACATTCATTGCTTTTAATTTGGTCAATATTGACTATAGCCCACCAAGCTCCTCCTTCCATGGGATTTCCCAGGTAAGGATACTGGAGTGGGTTACCATTTCTTTCTCCAGGGGATCCTCCCAACCCAGGAATCAAACTCGGGTTTGATTATAGGCATTATAGGCAAATACTTTTCCATTTGAGCCAACAAAGAATCCAATTTTAGTCAATGTCCACTCTTAAATGAACAATGCAGAGGAGCAGAGGAAAACAATAGAATAGGAAAGACTAGAGTTCTCTTCAAGAAAGTCAGAAGTAACAAGGGAATATTTCATGCAAGGATAGCATGATAAAGAATAGAAATGGTAAGGACTTAACAGAAGCAGAAGTGATTAAAAGAGGTGGCAAGAATATGCAAAAGAACTATACAAAAAAAGAACTTAATGACCCAGATACCCATGATGGTGTGGTGCTCACCTAGAGCCTGACATTATGGAGTCTGAAGTCAAGTGCTTTCTTAGGAAGCATTACAACAGACAAATCTGGTGCAGATGATGGAATTTCAGCTGACCTATTTCAAATCCTAAAACATGATGATGTTAAACTGCTTCTCACTCAATATTTCTGCAAAATTGGAAAACTCAGCAGTGGCCACAGGATGGGAAAAGGTCAGTTTTCATTCTAATTCCCAAAAAGACAATGACAAAGAATATACAAACTATCAGTTCAGTTCAGTCGCTCAGTCGTGTCCGACTCTTTGCGACCCCATGAATCGCAGCACGCCAGGCCTCCCTAGATCCACACAGTCAAAGGCTTTGGCATAGTCAATAAAGCAGAAGTAGATGTTTTTCTGGAACTCTCTTGCTTTTTCCAGCACTATAATTGTGCTTTTTTCTCATGTTAGCAAGGTTATGCTCAAAATCCTTCAAGCTAAGCTTCAGCAGTATGCGAACTGAGAATATCCAGATGTACAATATTCGCTGGATCATAGCGAAAGCAACAGAATCCCAGAAAAATTGCCTGCTTCATTGACTATGCTAAAGCCTTTGCCTCTGTGGAAAATCCTTAAAGAGATGATAATACCAGGCCACCTTACTTATCTTGTAAGAAACCTTATTGCAGATCAAGAAAAAAACAGTTCCAATCTCTTTAAGAATTTTCCACAGTTGGTTGTGATCCACACAGTCAAAGCCTTTGTCGTGGTCAATAAAGCAGAAGTAGATGTTTCTCTGGAACTCTCTTGCTTTTTTGATGATACAAAGGTTGTTGGCAGTTTGATCTCTGGTTCCTCTGCCTTTTCTAAAACCAGCTTCAACATCTTGAAGTTCATGGTTCACATACTGTTGAAGACTGGCTTGGAGAGTTTTGAGCATTACTTTATTAGCATGTGAGAAGAGTGCAACTGTACTGTAGTTTGAGCATTCTTTGGCATTGCCTTTCTTTGGGATTGGAATGAAAACTTACATTTCCAGTCGGTCACTGCTGAGTTTTCCAAGTTTACTGGCATATTGAGTGCAGCACTTTCTCAGTATCATCTTTTAGGACTTGAAATAATGATGGACAGGGAGGTCTGGTGTGCTGCAGACCATGGGGTTGCAAAGAGTTGGACATGACTGAATGGCTGAAATGAACTGAAGCAACAGTTAGAACTGAACATGGAAAAATGAACTGGTTCGAAACTGGGAAAAGAGTACATCAATGCTATATATTCTCAACCTGCTTATTTAATTTATATGTAGAATGCTTCATGCAAAATGCTAGGCTGAATGACTCACAAGCTGGGTTCAAGATTGCTAGAAGAAATATCAACACACTCAGATAGGCAAATGATACCACTCTAGAGGCAGAAAGTAAAGAGAAGCTAAAGAGCCTCTTGATGAGAGTGAAAGAAAAAGAGTGACAGAGCCAGCGTAAAACTCAACATTCAAAAAACTAAGATAATGGCATCTGGTCCCATCACTTGATGGGAAATAATGGAGAAAGGTGGAAGTAGTGACAGATTTTATTTTCTTGGGCTCCAAAATCACTGTGGATGGTGACTTCAGCCATGAAGGAAAGCTATTACAAATTTAGTGTAGTAAAAAGCAAAGGTATCATTTTCCCAACAACGGTCCATATGGTCAAAGCTATGGTTTTGACAGTAATCACTTATAGATGTGACAGTTGGACTATACAAAAGGCTGAGCACAAAAAAATCCATGCTTTTGAATTGCGGTGCTGGAGGAGATTTTTGAGAGTCCCTTGGACTGCAAGGAGATCAAATCCATCACTCCTAAAGGAAATCAACTCTGAATATTCATTGGAAGGACTGATGCTGAAACTCACCTGATGGAAAGAGCTGAGTCATTGGAAAAAACCCTGATGATGGAAAGATGGAAGGAAAAAGGAGAAGGCCCAGAAGATGAGATGGTTAGACAGTGACTCAATGGACATGAATTTGAGTGAACTCCAGGAGACAGTAAAGGACAGGGAAGCCTGGAATGCTACAGGTCATGGGGTCACAAAGAGTCAGACGCACTTAGCAACTGAACAAGTACAACAATCCACCCATCAGCCATCCATAAATATTAACTGATAGTCTTCTATTACCTGAACAAAGTGCCCTGCAATTTAATATTTAATGCCCACAATAGCAAAAGCCTCTTCCTTATTGAAGGTTTTATTCTAGCTGTGTTGTCAGAATTTAGAGATGGCCACTACCTTGAGATTGAAAATAAATCAGCTGGACTCCTAATTTTTCCCCAAATATGGACTTGATTAAATGTGTATTGTATGGCTGATTAAAACTAAATATTTAGCCCTCTTCCAAAATAAAATATTTTCTGTAGGAGAAAAACTTCACCACACATCTGTGAAAAGATCAGATGAATCAATTGTAAATAAAAATCAATTAAGAATCAACATTTCCATCTGTCAATTCTTTTAACACTAACTAGCATTGAAAGGATTTTTCTAAGATTCATTTGTCAATTCTAACAAGAGATAAATTTTATTAAATAGCTAATTGAGCCATTTCTTTGAGTTTAAGGAAATAGGTTTGGTTTTGCAGCAGCAGTGATTGAATTCTGTTTGGTACCTAAGACCAAAGAAACACAGATAAATGATTATTGATAAATGTTTGAAACTGGAATGATGAATTGCTATTTTACAGCCTTGCCCCCAAAAGTAAAAGGAGGAATGCCAGAGTTTTCGTTTAGAAAGTGGACAAAGCAATCGATCAAATCGTTTGTTGATGTTTTTGAGACTACTTTGAATATATTTAAGGTCATCCTGGGTAGCTCAAATGGTAAACAATCTGCCTGCAATGTGAGAAACATGGGTTCAATCCCTGGGTCAGAAAGATCCTCTGGAGAAGCACATAGCAACCCACTCTGGTATTCTTGCCTGGAGAAGTCCATGCACAGAGGAGCTTTGTGGGCTACAGTCCATGGGGTCACAAAGAGTTGGACACAACTAACTGACTAACACTAACTAACTGAATGACTAACACTTGAATATATTTGCTTTTTCTTGCAAAATGTACTGTTTAAAATTCCAGGTACTTTGATTTATATTCCCAAATAATTTCTTGTATAATCCTTATATTTTTATTTTAATACTATTAGTTATAGCAAACTAGTAAACACATTGGAGAAGGCAATGGCACCCCACTCCAGTACCCTTGCCTGGAAAATCCCATGGATGGAGGAGCCTGGAGGGCTGCAGTCCATGGGGTCGCTGAGGGTCGGACACGGCTGAGCGACTTCACTTTCACTTCTCACTTTCATACATTGGAGAAGGAAATGGCAACCCACTCCAGTGTTCTTGCCAGGAGAATCCCAGGGACGGGGGAGCCTGGTGGGCTGCCGTCTATGGGGTCACAAAGAGTCGGACACGACTGAAGTGACTTAGCAGCAGCAGCAGCAGTAGCAGCAGCAGTAAACACATAACATTTGCAAACTTTAATGTAAATAAATACAGAATAGTCTATGTACTTTTGGCATTTTTTATTTACACACACACACACTTTATATATTCATTGCATAGATTTTTGAAATCTTATTTATTGACACTATTTAGGTATTTTCCATTAAAAAATTCATCTCTAAACCATTAATATTTTTATTTAAGTATAATTTACAGACAATATAATTCTCAATAACTTTTAACATATATTTTATTTGTTGTTTCGTTGCTAAGTCACATCTGACTCTTTCGTGACTGCATGGACTGTAGCCCACCAGGCCCTTCTGTCCACGGGATTTCCCAGGCAAGTTTACTGTAATGGGTTGTCATTTCCATCTCCAGGGGATCTTCCTAACCCAGGGATTGAACGTGCATCTCCTGATTAGCAGGTATATTCTTTAACACTGAACCACCTGTGAAGTCTTTAATATATAAATGTATGAATATATATTTGTCATTACATCTGACACTCCCCAATGTTGGCAATATGCTCACGTAATGACCACCCCAATCATGATAAAAAATTATTTTTTCTCCCTGAAGAGAATTGCCTTCTGCCTCTTAGTAATCACTAATGCCAACTGTCCCATCTGGTTACTCCTGTGTCTAGCAACCACTAATCCAATTTCTGTCACTAGAGGTTGCTTTTGTCTTTTCTAGGAGTTCATAAAGATTAAATCATATACTATTATTTTGTATCCAGCTTTTTCACTCAATATAATGTTTATGACTTTCATTTATATTGCATATATTATAGTTCAGTTTTTACTCTTGAATAATATTTCACTATATGAATATGCCATAATTTATAACCCATTTGAGTAGTTTCCAATTTTTGGCTAATATGAATTATGTTACTGTGAACACTTGAGGCAAGTCTTCTGTGAACATATGCAACATTGTATTAATATTTATATTTCATTCTTATATCAATATACCTGAAGTGTTTATTTTCCTATTTTAATCTTTTCCTATCAAGACCAATTATGATGCAGATGAACATGTTTTTAGTCTAAATACGTGTGAACATGTTTTTATCTAAATTATTTTGCACATAATTATTTACTAAAACATAAATTCCTAGAATTTTAATTACTTGATCAAGAATTTATATATATATAGATAAATATTATATCAAAATTATTGGGCAATTTCTAAATTCTGCCTTTATTTTTTTTAAGTAGAAAATGGATAGCATAATTTATTTTTTCTTTACATTGCTAGAGATAGAGTGGGAAGTATTGTGGTGAAAATTAGGATGGTCAAATGGAGGGATATGCAGGTAGAGGGACCCTTTGTCCATTGTTGCTTTAATTGATTTATCATGTATTTCGGGCATTTTTTTTTCACACACAGAGCTTATAGATACATTGTATAGATTTTTGAAATCTTATTTATTGAAAATATTTCTTGAATATTTTCCATGTCAAAAATTGACTGTTCTTTTAACCTACAAACACAACATACACAGTGCATATATATATATATATAACAATGTATATTCTTTCTCAAGTATATGTGTGCATTTATGTATGCATGAGTGTTTATGAACCTCTAGAACTAAAGAATCAAAAATATTTAAATAACTTCTAGTGGATGTGCACCGTTTCCTAATGTGCAGCATTTTTGAAACAGCTCCTTATTTCCTTTTAATAACCCCTTTCCACACTGTGTGAGGTCTAACTTCCCCTGAATGAAAAAACATGGAATGACTACCACTCAGATATACACTCCCCCAATACTGTATCATAAAATAGATACACAAATAAACAGCAACCTCACCAAATCATTTCTGATGGAGCAGCAGCATCCCTACTGTCAATGTCACTGATGTTAGCATTGCAAACATGGTATTTATATTCAACAGATGAAGCAGCAGTGTTTTCATGCAATCAGTTCTGTAGATCCTTTTTGTCACGGTTCACTGCTGTTTAGCTCTGTGCCTCATTCCACAGCTTCTAGGAGCTAAATAATATTCTTTTAGAAAGTACTGTTTTTGTTTATATTAACATGATACTACATTTCAGTTGCTTTTATTTTAAAAACTTACAGATAAATGAAGTAAACCTCAGCGTAGTTTACCACTTATATGTCAGTTGTCTTTCCATTTCTATGCATTTCTTCTTGGTATTTCTTTTTTCTATTATTTGTCTTATGGCAGATAGTAGTCTCTCTTACACATGGAAATAGTTTATCTGCCTTTATCAACATGATAGCTTGATTCATTTTCTTAATTAGAAGGTATACTTTAACTAAGATTGAAGATCATGTATATTGGGCAAATTCCTTCCCTCCTTCTCTGTGTGTAATTTTCTGTACTTCTTATTTCTACACTAGTTCATCTTAAATGTAAAGACAAAAGTTCTTATAGTTAGATCATTGTTGGAGCAGACTAGTTCTTCCTCTTTTTCTCTGACTTGTACAAACTTTCTTTCTAGCTCTGTATAACTGTGCACTTTTCAAGGAGAACTACTTCTCATAAAACTCTTCCCTAATGGATTATTGAAAGTGTCTATTGACATGAGTGTTTACAACTGTTTTCCTGCATTTTTGTCTTTTGAACCTCGCAGAGATGTATGATATTGTCAAGGATATCTTTATTTTATTAACTTGCAATGAACTAAAAGAAAATTAAGTTTATAGGATTTGGAAATAATTATTCAAATTTTAGATTTGAATAATGTTATTTTATCAAATTTCCAGAAATTAGGAATTATGTATCTTAATTTAATATTAAAAATAAAAATTATTTAATTTAAATAAATAAATCACAGCATAAATACCTTCATTTATTTCTGTCATTGTCTCTGTCACTTTTCTATGCTATCATGAGATTTCTTCAGGTATCTTTAAACAGTATTCTTTTCCTTTTCTTTTTTTACAGCTTTAAATTACAGTAAAATTTCAATTACTGTGTCATAACCTTTAGCAGAAATGGTATGGACCTAACAGAAGCAGAAGATATTAAGAAGAGGTGACAAGAATACACAGAAGAACTGTTCAAAAAAAGATCTTCACGATCAAGATAATCAGGATGTTGTGATCACTCACCTAGAGCCAGACATCCTAGAATGTGAAGTCAAGTAAGTCAAGTGGGCCTTAGAAAACATCACTATGAACAAAGCTAGTGGAGGTGATGGAATTCCAGTTGAGCTGTTTCAAATCCTGAAAGATGATGCTGTGAAAGTGCTGCACTCAATATGCCAGCAAATTTGGAAAACTCAACAGTGGCCACAGGACTGGAAAAGGTCAGTTTTCATTCCAATCCCAAAGGCAATGCCAAAGAATGCTCAAACTACTGCACAATTGCACTCATCTGACACACTAGCAAAGTACTGTTCAAAATTCTCCAAGCCAGGCTTCAGCAGTATGTGAACCGTGAACTTCCAGATGTTCAAGCTGGTTTTAGAAAAGGCAGAGGAACCAGAGATCAAATTGCCAACATCCGCTGGATCATCAAAAAAGCAAGAGAGTTCCAGAAAAACATTTCTGCTTTATTGACTATGCCAAAGCCTTTGACTGTGTGGATCACAATAAACTGTGGAAAATTCTGAAAGAGATGGGAATATCAGACCACCTGAACTTCCAGATGTTCAAGCTGGTATTAGAAAAGGCAGAGGAACCAGAGATCAAATTGCCAACATCCGCTGGATCATCAAAAAAGCAAGAGAGTTCCAGAAAAACATTTCTGCTTTATTGACTATGCCAAAGCCTTTGACTGTGTGGATCACAATAAACTGTGGAAAATTCTGAAAGAGATGGGAATATCAGACCACCTGACCTGCCTCTTGAGAAACCTGTATGCAGGTCAGGAAGCAACAGTTAGAACTGGACATGGAACAACAGACTGGTTCCAAATAGGAAAAGGAGTACGTCAAGGCTGTATGTTGTCACCCTGCTTATTTAACTTATATGCAGAGTACATCATGAGAAACGCTGGGCTGGAAAAAGCACAAGCTGGAATCAAGATTGCCGGGAGAAATATCAATAACCTCAGATATGCAGATGACACAACCCTTATGGCAGAAAGTGAAGAGGAACTAAAAAGCCTCTTGATGAGAGTGAAAGAGGAGAGTGGAAAAAGTTGGCTTAAAGCTCAACATTCAGAAAATGAAGATCATGGCATCTGGTCCCATCACTCCATGGGAAATAGATGGGGAAACAGTGGAACAGTGTCAGACTTTATTTTTGGGGGTTCCAAAATCACTGCTGATGGTGACTGCAGCCATGAAATTAAAAGACGCTTACTCCTTGGAAGGAAAGTTATGACCAACCTAGATAGCATATTGAAAAGCAGAGACATTAATTTGCCAACAAAGGTCCATCTAATCAAGGCTATGGTTTTTCCAGTGGTCATGTATGGATGTGTGAGTTGGACTGTGAAGAAAGCTGAGCACCAAAGAATTGATGTTTTTGAACTGTGGTGTTGGAGGAGACTCTTGAGAGTCCCTTGGACTGCAAAGAGATCCAACCAGTCCATTCTAAAGGAGATCAACCCTGGGTGTTCTTTGGAAGGAATGATGCTAAAGATGAAAGTCTAGTACTTTGGCCACCTCATGCGAAGAGTTGACTCATTGGAAAAGACTCGGATGCTGGAAGGGATTGGGGGCAGGAGGAGAAGGGGACAACAGTGAATGAGATGCCTGGATGGCATCACCGACTTGATGGATGTGAGTTTGAGTGAAGTTTGGGAGTTGGTGATGGACAGGGAGGTCTGGCGTGTTGCAATTCATGGGGTCACAAAGAGTTGGACAGGACTGAGCGACTGAACTGAACTGAAGCTTTAATTTTTGTGGAATTAAATTTCATTTGGGACATGGTTGCTGGCATCAAAGGCTTCCTAGGCTGTAAAGAATGCCCCTACTAATGCAGAAGATATGGAAGACACAGGTTCAATAACATCATGCCCCATTATTCTCCTATATAATCACACTGTTACCACAAAATCAGGAAATTGACAATAATGTATTCCTACTGCCTCTTCATAAGCTATCTCCAATAGTCCTGATAATGTTCTTATAACAAAATAGACACTCCAGAACTTGGTGTTATACTTAGTAATAAGATCCCTTCAGTCTCCTTTATCTGGAATAACTTGTCTATCTCTATTTGATTTTCATAACTATGAAACTTTTAAGAATTCATGCAATATTGTTTGTAAAATGTTATTCAATTTGAGTTTTGCCTCTTAGGCAGGAATATCAGAGATGTAATGGTGTTTTCTTTTCAAAACATCCTATCTGATGGCATAGCATTTTGACTTTTCTATTACCTAGCTCTCTTGAGTAGAATCTCACTGGATTCTCCATTGTAAAATACTTTAGTTTTACTTTGTAATTAATGATCATTTTATAGAAAAGTACGTTTAAAGTGTATAAATATTCCAGTCTTCATCAAACTTTCAAATTATTCATGTATTCTTTCACATCAGGATGGACTCATCAACTCCTATTTTATTAAAGGAGTATCAGATGTTATTATCATTATTTATTTTGATACTTAAATTAGCTAGTGTAATCAGCTTTAGGCTGGCTTCTTTGTTCTTTGTCCTCTTCCTGAGCTTCCTCTCACATGAATGCCCTCTCTTCAGGATCAGATTTTGACATCCTGCATCTGGCTTGACATCCTGTATCTGGTTAGCATCTCTTCCACTCCTATCACATGGATATCTTCTTCCTCTTGCTTAGACTCTGACTTTCTAATCTGGGTCACCGTGGCTCCCCTGACTTCTCTCCATGTCCACACCAAACTTAACAATTATTGGACTAAATATTTCAGGTAGAGAAGGAAAATAGGGAGAAGGTAGATAGAAGGGGAAGAGGAGGGAAACATATATCTTAAAATTATGAATAACAACAGAGTGAACAATATCTTGAGTTGCTTTCTCTTTGTTTCCAGAATCACTGTTTCTTACAGGATTCAGTGAATGTTTAAAACTCTCATTTTTTTTTTTTTTTCAGTTTGAGATAATAACAGATCCAATTATAGAGACTGCAGTTGGAGACTAAGTTTTGACCTGTGTAGTGAAATCCTCTGTGGAACATGAACATAAGAATTATAGCTATAACAATAAAGCCACTGTTAATATTGCTGATAAATTAGTATATAAGTATTAATGTGACACTATATATATTTCAGAGGAAAAAAAGTAAGGTTAATTTAAAGCCATAAAAGCAAAGTAATATATCCATGCTAAAGCTTTTTTAAAAAATTGCTTTTTATAAAATTAACACAAAGGTGTATATAACTGTTACATCTATTAGAAAATACAAAAGAAAATTAGCTAGATGAAAGTCTAAACATCTGGTGTGTGTGTGTGTTAGTCGCTCAGTCGTGTCCAACTCTGCAACCCCATGGACTGTAACCTGCCAGGCTTCTCTGTCCATGGAATTCTCCAAGCAAGAATACTGGAGTGGATTGCCATTCCCTTCTCCAGAGGAACTTCCCAACATCTGGAGCCTTAAGCAAAAGGCTGACTAAGGAGTACCAAGTGAAATGTGGTTATCAATTCAAAACTGAGCAGATATATGCATTCATTTCACACTTCAAAATATTTCATAGTCTTATGTGATTTCAGATTTAAAATTTTTCTTTTACATCAGTAGTGTTTCAGCTGGTCCTTCAGGAAGCAGATGCTGAGTAGGAGTTAGTAAACTTTTCTTTTTTTTTTTGAGCAATAACTCCAGTGAAAGATAAAAGAGGAGGGGAGGGCTGAATTTGGCAGAATAAACCCACTTTAAAATCTGTGAGAGAGAAGAGAGATGGGCAAGGACTGGGCAGGGCTTCAGATTGTGAAACAAATCTGAAAATGTATCCGATAACCTAGTGTGAAGTTCTGATTCAATATAGCCCTTTAATGGCATCTTGTATTGCTGTAATTTGCACACCACATTTAATCATTGGCTTATGGCTGCCCGTGAGAGTTGTTTTAGTCTCATAAAATGAAACTTATCTTGAAGATGTTGAAAGTGAGTATGGTCACACCCCAAATCACTGAAAAGTAACTGGAATATGTATTTTCAAAAAACAAATTCATAATCATTCAGCAATGAGAAAATATAACATCAACAGACTAGAAAACCCTGATTCCTCTCTTAATAAAGGAAGGAATTTTAGTAAAAAAAGAAAAGAAAAAAAATGCAATGCTGAAGAAGAAAAAAAGTCAACAAACAAAAAAAGAAAAGTTCATTGTGGATGAAAAGCTTCTAAGACAAATGCTTAGATACAATCCACAAAATAGAATCATGTGTGCAGTATTGCCATGGATCTTGGTTTCCCTGGCAGCTCAGCTGGTAAACAATCTGCCTACAATGCAGGAGACCCTGATTTGATTCCTGGGTCAGGAAGATCCGGTGGGAAAAGGATAGGCAACCCACTGCAGTATTCTTGGGCTTCCCTGATGACTCAGACAGTAAAGAAACTGCTTGCAATATGGGAGACCTGGGTTTGATCCCTGGATTGGGAAGATCCCCTGGAGAAGGGCATGGCAACCTACTCCAGTATTCTTTCCTGGAGAATCCCCATGGACAGAGAAGCCTAATGGGCTACAGTCCATGAGGTTCCAAAGAGTCGGACACGACTGGGTGACTAAGCACAGCATATTGTCATGAATCTATACACATTTTAAAAGTATTCAAATATTTTATATTTCACAATAAAGCCTTTAAAATTTTATTCTTTCTCATATCATTTTCTTTTTAATTTTATTACAATTTTAATTTTATTTTTTGCTGTTTAATATTTTATGGTAAAATTGCCTTATGGACACTGAGTTATATAGCCAAAACATTTGTTGTGAAATGCTTACAACAAAGATGTATATGATAAAAGCAACCTTCAACAATAGTACATAGAATCAGTAAACTACAGTCTTAGAGTAAATGAAATCCAAAGTAATAGGTGATCCCTGGACAATAGTCAGAAGAATTAGCTGAAAGAGAGGCAAAACCAGGAGACTACTACACTGCTTCTTTAGTCCCAGTATGCAGAACACTTAAACTAAATAACAAGCAATAATTGCACACTAAAGGAGCTAACTTCCTGGGGGCATTTTACTGGAACATAGTCCACACAGAGTGAAAATAATCATATATGTCTAGTCTAGTCCTGGCTTTTCTCTGTTCAAAAACATTAAGCAACAATACATGGATACACTTCTAGAAATATGTTCGTCTAATATAGAGTTATTCTTTCTGTTATGATTGAGAATATGAGTGCCTATTGTGCAAAAATTATCACTGCAATATCTTGCTGTAGTTTACAAGATATCCATCTACTCCTCTTGAATTTCTCTCATAACTTGGTACTTATGTTCTCTAACTTTTAAATTGTGAAACTTACTATAACACTAAAAAAAAGTCCATGGTGGCTCAGACTGTAAAGCCTCTATCTATAATGCGGGAGACCTGGGTTCGATCCCTGGGTCAGGGAGATTCCCTGGAGAAGGAAATGGCAACCCACTCCAGCACTCTTGCCTAGAAACTCCCATGGATGGAGGAGCCTGGTGCAGGCTACTGTCTATGGGGTGGCAAAGAGCTATAACACTTAACAACATTTTTTTTTTCTGTTTTGGCAAAGGCAAATCAGTTTATGATCATAATGTATAGAATGTAAATATAATTAATTTGCAATAAATAGCTAACTGTTTCTCCAAGGTTATGTAAGCCATTTTTCTTAGTCACGACTACAGGCCTTGGTAGTAGAAAGATCAGTCTAAGTGATACTAATTCCATGTGGATAAGCTTATATATAATCTCTTATTTCTCTACCATGGTCAATTTGATTATGATCTAATTAAATTAGAACAGAGAGTCAAAAGATGGAAGGAGAATGTCTTTCCTAAGTAGATCATGTTGTCTGCCTGGTTATTTAGAGCTGCTTACACAGTTGAGACTTGTGATACGATTTTGTGAGGATACAAATTCTCTGTCACTCTAGGTTTAGTCTGAAATATCTAACCATATATAGCTTCACCAAACATACTTAAAATTATTTCTCTAAGTTTTCTCATTCATTTCCCTGACCTTCCTGTCATTCCCTTAATCCATATATGAAAAATTGGGGCATTTCTAAGCATCTATCTTTCCTTACAGATAAAATATATCATGAGATTGATTATACTACTTGGAGTTCTATGTTTTGATATGAATATCTATTTTCACATTAATTCAAAGTCTTCACTCTTTTGGGCTATAAGGCTGCAGCTGTTTATATCCAGCTGATGTAAGACTATCCATGAGTACATAAAACAGACTTACCATAGACAAGTCATAAAAAATAATTACTTTTAAAATTGATGACCATAAAAAATTATTTTAAGCAAGAGATAGCAACATTCATATATATTTAGTAAGAAAATTCTAGTAAAAATATGAAAGGTAAATTTAAAGGAAGATAATAAGCACTGTATAATTATGTAGAATAATTACTAATCCAAATTGTTGTTTAGTCACTAAGTTGAGTCTGACTCTTTGTGACCGCATGAACTGCAGCACACCAGGCCTCCCTGTTCCTTCACTATCTCCCTGAGTTTGCCCAAACTTATGTCCACAGAGTCAGTGATGCCATTCATCCATCTCATCCTCTGTCACCCCTCTTCTCTTGCCTTCAATCTCTCCCAGCATCAGAATATTTTCCAATGTATTGGCTCTTCACATCAGGTGGCCAAAGTATTGGAGCTTCAGCATCAGTCCTTCCAATGAATATTCAGAGTTGATTTCCTTTAGGATTGATTAGTTTGATCTCCTTGCTATCCAAGGGACTGTCAAGAGTTTGAAAGCATCAATTCTGAGTGTTGCAGTGTTTCACAGCCATCCCTTTGCAGCATGGACTGCTCTGCTACTTGTCATTATACCCCAGCTGGCAATACAAACGATGTGCCTGTGACCCCACCACTACTCTTCCACTCTCTATGACTAAAGCCAAATATTTGATCTACTCCAAAGCCTCTACTAGGATATGGAGTCTGTGTCTTGTCCTCCTTCTCTTTTTGCTGTCTGTCTACTATGGATTTGGGGGTTTCATCTGATAGGTATAGTCAAGGTCATATTCTGGCTCCTGTATATTAGAAATAAGATTGTTCTAGTTCAACTTGTTACAAAAAAATTCATCCTTCTGGATATGTTAGTCATTATAATATTTCAATTTACCCATTTACAGACCATTAAACTATATTGAATTTCTTTAAAAACAAGCCAATAAAGAAGCCATTTGATTTTTCATAAGAGATTATATTGATGGCATAGTGTATTACAATTCACTTCAGTTCAGTAGCTCAGTTGTGTCTGACTCTTAGCTATCCCATGGATTGTAGCACACCAGGCCTCCCTGTCCATCAACAATTGCTGGAGTTTAATCAAACTCATGTCCATTGAATAAGTGATGTTATTAAAATTAGTCATTAAAAATTGTGATTGTACGGTTCAAGAAAGCTATTAGATGATATTAAAATATTTAATGTCAAGCCTACCACATCCTTAACTGTACAAAAAAGATCTTCATGACACAGATAACCACAATGGTGTGATCACACACCTAGAGCCATACTCATGGAATGCAAAGTCAAGTGGGCCTTAGGAAGCATCATATAAGCAAAACTAGTGGAGGTGATGGAATTCCAGTTGAGCTATTTCAAATCCTAAAAGATGATACTGTGAAAGTGCTGTACTCAATATGTCAGCAAATTTAGAAAACTGAGCAGTGGCCACAGGACTGGAAAAGGTCAGTTTTCATTCCAATCCCTAAGAAAGGCAATGCCAAAGAATGTTCAAACTGCTACACAATTGTACTCATCTCACACACTAGCAAAGTAATGCTCAAAATTCTCCAAGGCAGACTTCAACAATACATGAACTGTGAACTTTCAGATGTTCAAGCTGGTTTTAGAAAAGGCAGAGGAACCAGAGATCAAATTGCCAATATCCGCTGGATCACGGAAAAAGCAAGAGAGTTCCAGAAAAACATCTACTTCTGCTTTGTTGACTATACCAATACCTTTGACTGTGTTAATCACAACAAACTATGGAAAATTCTCCCAGAGATGGGAATATCAGACCACCTTACATGTCTCTTAAGAAATCTGTATGCAGGTCAAGAAGCAACAGTTAGAACTGGGCGTAGAAAAACAGACTCGTTCCGAATTGGGAAAGGAGTATGTCAACCCTGTATATTGTCACTCTATATATTAACTTATATGCAGAATACATCATGCAAAATGCTGGGCGGATGAAGCACAAGCTGGAATGAAGATTTCCAGGAGAAATATTAATAACCTTAGATATGCAGATGACACAACCCTTATGGCAGAAAGTGAAGAGGAACTAAAAAGCCTCTTGATGAAAGTGAAAAAGGAGAGTGAAAAAGTTGACCTAAAGCTCAACTTTCAGAAAACTAAGATAATGGCATCTGGTCCCATCACTTCATGGGAAATAGATGGGGAAACAATGGAAACAGTGTCAGACTTTATTTTAGGGGGCTCCAAAATCACTGAGGATGGTGATTTCAGCCATGAAATTAAAAGACACTTACTCCTTGGAAGGAAAGTTATGACCAACCTAGATAGCATATTCAAAAGCAGAGATATTACTTTGTCAACAAAGGTCCATCTAGTCAAGGCTATGGTTTTTCCAGTAGTCATGTATAAATGTGAGAGTTGGACTGTGAAGAAAGCTGAGCATCGAAGAATTGATGCTTTTGAACTGTGGTGTTGGAGAAGACTCTTGAGAATCCCTTGGACTGCAAGGAGATCCAACCAGTCCATCTCAAAGAAGATCAGTGCTGGGTGTTCATTGGAAGGACTGAAGCTGAAGCTGAAACTCCAGTACTTTGGCCACGTCATGTGAAGAGTTGACTCACTGGAAAAGACCCTGATGCTGGGAGGGATTTGGGGGCAGGATGAGAAGGTGACGACAGAGGATGAGATGGCTGGATGGCATCACCGACTTGATGGATATGAGTTTGAGTGAACTCTGGGAGATGGTGATGGACCAGGAGGCCTGGCATGCTGCAGTTCATGGGGTTGCAAAGAGTTGGACACGACTGAGCGACTGAACTGAATGACTGAAATAGCCTTAATGACCATCATCAAGGAACTGTTTTTAAATACATGTGACAGAGAAAGGAATGAAGTACTTCAAAGTTGTATGATTCTGGCTGGCTCATAAAAGCTTTTGTCAACAGATATAAGAAACCCATCAAAGGGAAACAAAAAATGACAAAATGATGGGCTTACCCTACAGAGCAAGGAGCAATAGCTATTTCTGTGTTGAATGCAGTATAGCTGTATTGTATTATCTTCTGTCCATTTCAGTCAACTAGATAGTTTTTAAAGTTAATGAATTTGCATATATACACAGAATGATAGAGAAAGGAAGGGTAATGATCAGCAGGAAATATTAGGAAGTTGAATATTTTAAAAAGTGTATTTTAATGTTTCATTCAATCTTGTAGAATTTGAATTCCCAGTATAATAAAATGATTAATTAATGCAGTAGTAATGTTGTTGTTCATTTGCTCAGTTGTGTCCGACTCTTTATGACCCCATGGACTGCAGCACACCAGGTCTTCCTGTCCATTACCATCTCCCAGAGCTTGCTCAAATTCATGTCCATTGAGTCAGTGATGCCATCCAACCATCTTGTCCCCTGTCATTCCCTTTCCCTCCTGCCTTCAATTTTTCCCAGCATCAGGGTCTTTTCTAATTAATCAACTCCACATCAGGTGACCAAAGTATTGGAGCTTAAGCTTCAGCATCAGTCCTTCCAATGAATATTCAGGACTGATTTCCTTTAGGATTGACTGCTTGGATCTCCTTGCAGTCCAAGGGACTCTCAATAGTCTTCTCCACACCACAGTTTAAAAGCATCAATTCATTGGCATTCAGCCTTCTTTATGGTCCAACTCTCACATCCATACATGACTACTGGAAAAACCATAGCTTTCACTGGACAGAACTTTGTGGGTGAATTTATGTCTCAGCTTTTTAATGCACTGTATAGGTTTGGCATAGCTTTTCTTCTAAGGAGCAAGCATCTTTTAACTTTGTGGCTGCAATTACCATCTGCAGTGATTTGGAGCCCAAGAAAATAGTCTGTCACTGTTTGCATTGTTTCCCCATCTACTTGCCATGAAGTGGTGGAACTGGATGAAATGAGCTTAGCTTTTTGAATGTTGAGTTTTAAACCAGATTTTTCACTCTCCTCTTTCATTTTCAGCAAGAGACTCTTCAGTTCCTCTTTGCTATCTGCCATAAGGGTGGTATTATCTGCATATTTGAGGTTATTGATATTTCTCCCAACAATCTTGATTCCAGCTTGTACTTCATCCAGCCCAACATTTCACATGATGTACTCTGCATATAAGTTAAATAAGCAGGGTGAAAATATACAGACTTGATGTACTCTTCTCAATTTTGAACCAGTCTGTTGTTCCATTTCTGGTCCTAACTGTTGCTTCTTGACGTGCATACACATTTCTCAGGAGGCAGGTAAGGTGCCTGGTATTCCCATCTTTTGAAGAACTTTTTCCAGTTTGACTGTGTGATCCACAGAGTCAAAGGCTTTGCCATAGTCAATAAAGCAGAAGTAGATGTTTCTCTGGAGCTCTCTTGCTTTTTCTATGGTCCAGTGGAGGTGGGTAGTTTGATCTCTGTTTCCTCTGCCTTTTCTAAACCCAGTTATATGGTACAACAAAGATTTCTAATTTTTAATGAAAGTAATATTTTAATTTTATTCATTTAGTTCAAAGATTAGCTATTATAATATATGAACATAGTCTATAATTTAATAACTGTCAATGAATTTCTCTTCCCTTAATGTTTTTCTTTCATCCTTACAAGTCTATTTGATAAAAATCAGTGAAAAGAAATATGACTCCTTGTGAAAAATTCGGGGTTATTTGAAGCGTTGGAAAATTGGAAAGTCAGTTTGGTATAAAAAAATGAAAATGTTATCCATTGAGTAATATTGAGTATAGTTTTAAATATATTCAGAAATATAAGTCTTATACTGATACAATGTAGAGAGAATAGATCATATTTATTGAATCTAAGAATGTAAGATATTGAAAAGTAATAAAATGATATTTGTCCTATTCTCAGATACTTTCCTCTTATGGGGAAAAAAGACACAAATAAGCAAACCATATAAACTTTCTCACCAATTTAAAGGGAATTAACTAGTCTTAAAAGGGAACATAATGCCCCCACCCCAGAAAACAAAAATAAATTATGTGCAGTGAGAATTAAATGCTCTTAAGGGTAATCCAAGATATACCACTTGTAAATGATATTATATTACCTCAGAAATATTTGTGTGTTTTTCACTCAGGTGTATCCAATTCTTTGTGACCCCATAGACTTTAAGGTCAAAAAATCAATGTGTATTTTTAAATTATCATTAATTGTTCACAATTATATCTGGAAAATCATGTAACATAGCATTCATTTCATTTCTCCTATTTTTACCCCAAAATCTCACCCTATAATTAAATTTGTCTTAAGCATTAGAAGCAATTTATTTATTTTTTATAAGGAAGCCAATCATAGTGGAGCATCTATATCTTTGTAACAGGACTGTTTAAATGTCTATATTAAATTTATGTATCAAATATTAAAAACAGATACCAAGATAGGAGAAATTTGAGAATGGTAAGGGAGAAGGTCTATTCTATTAAAAGAAAAACTTAATGCATATTTATCAATTTTGATATTGTTAAATAGTGAAGTAAAACCCTTTTGATAAGAGAAATTTGAAAATTAGTTGAATATATAAACTTTTTATCAGAGAAGGCAATGGCACCCCACTCCAGTACTCTTGCCTGGAAAGTCCCATGGATGGAGGAGCCTGGTAGGCTGCAGTCCATGGGGTCGCTGAGTCAGACACGACTGAGCGACTTCACTTTGACTTTCCACTTTCATGCATTGGAGAAGGAAACGGCAACCCATTCCAGTGTTCTTGCCTGGAGAATCCCAGGGATGGCGGAGCCCAGTGGGCTGCCATCTGGGGGTCACACAGAGTCGGACACGACTGAAGTGACTTAGCAGCAGCAGCAGCATAAACTTTTTATACTAAATATTGACATCATCTGAGCAGTAAGCTTTTTAGGGGCCTGAAACTCACACAAGCTTTTGCAGATATCTCTGTGAAATATTAGGGCTAGGCCCATAGATACAAATAAATTGCAACCCTTCACAGATGTTCCTGGATCTATTGTCATTTTGTCTCACACACATTGCCATCAATATGCAGGTAAAGCAGCTAGACAATTATCTTTCACTATCAACTTTTTTAAGTCTATATATTTTGTATTATTTGTCTTTTTATATAAGAAAAGTTATGACCAACCTAGATAGTATATTCAAAAGCAGAGACATTACTTTGCCAACTAGGTCCGTCTAGTCAAGGCTATGGTTTTTCCTGTGGTCATGTATGGATGTGAGAGTTGGACTGTGAAGAAGGCTGATCGCCGAAGAATTGATGCTTTTGAACTGTGGTGTTGGAGAAGACTCTTGAGAGTCCCTTGGACTGCAAGGAGATCCAACCAGTCCATTCTGAAGGAGATCAACCCTAGGATTTCTTTGGAAGGAATGATGCTAAAGCTGAAACTCCAGTACTTTGGCCACCTCATGCAAAGAGTTGACTCATTGGAAAAGACTCTGATGCTGGGAGGGATTGGGGGCAGGAGGAGAAGGGAACGACCGAGGATGAGATGGCTGGATGGCATCACGGACTCAATGGACATGAGTCTGAGTGAACTCCGAGAGATGATGATAAACAGGGAGGCTTGGCATGCTGCGATTCATGGGGTCGCAAAGAGTGGGACACGACTGAGTGACTGAACTGAACTGAACTGTCTTTTTATATGGATCATGAATTAGAGAAAACAACATTTGGGGAAAATTTTAAGAAAACAGTAATTTTTCATAATTTAACTCTCTACTCAGCAAAAAGAATCACTTTGCAAAATACTCTTTTGCATTCTTTGCTTTTTTCTGTTTCCTTAAAGTGTGTGATTGTATGTAGGCCATGTGTGTGTGCTTATATGTGCCGTGTTTCCAGAAGAGTGATTTTGGAGTTAGGCAACCATAGATTTGAATTATAGTTCTTCTATTTAAATGTACACTTGAAACAAATGTTAATTTTCTAGGTTTTTATGCCTTATTTTATTTTTAATGCATAAATAACTTCCCCATATGATTTTATTGTTAACAGATAGGTAGGTATGTAGATAGATGATAGAGCTGATAGATACATACGTAGTGTCCAAAGTACTTGAGATTATTATTACCATAGTAATACCAATTAACACAAATTTTTTCTTTCTCTAATATGCAAACCCAAATATATACTTCACAGTTCAGTCAAGTATTATCTTCTCTCTTTTTTTTTTTTTTTGGCCAGCACTTCCAAGTTATATTGTATATTTATTATATTGCTGATTTTGCTATTATACTACATATTGCTCTATATAATAGATACTGTCTCTTATACACATCTAGATGTGTATAAGAGACAGATAATCATATGTTGACCTCTGGGGAGTAATTTTCTTTCTATTAATTTATTAAAAGTAATGATGGATTAAATTATATCTAAATTCTTTTCAGCTATAATATCCTATAATTCTATACTTTTAAGTGTCTTGAGTAAAAGTAAACAACAATTTACCTATCTGATAATAATTGAGAAATTTATATTGAAAAAGGGATGTGATATATTCAGAATAATAAGCCCAAAATCTCAGTCACTCTAATGCTGTAATTCAGACTTTCTTTTAGTTTTACTTTTCTCTCAGCAAAAGAGCCCTTCTGTTGTAAGCAGAGAAGTTTCACTGTTGCCTAAGCATTAGGCATGATTTATTACACGAGCTGGTTCAGACTATTTCACAGGAATCCTCTGGTTAATGTTGCCAGTCAACATCTACAGGACTCAGTGACACTGTTATTAATCACTGAGAATCAAGGCAAGATATAAAGAAACCAAGAAAGAAAAAAGACTAGGTCTCTGAAAGGGAAAGTTCTTATCTTAGTCTAATTATAATGACCTTATTAAAAACTGAAGATTCAGAAATGGCATAGCAGAGAGATGAAATAAAGGAAATGGAATATTCCATGCTTTAACAAGTTTGTGTTAGAATCCTAATCAATGGTGTTTTCTCTGCATAGTTGGTTACCTTGCTTCACTATATCTTTTAAGGCTGGCATTTAAAGAGCATTTAGGGAATAGTTTCCATAAAATTAATGACAGACATTGCTATAATATAGAATTTGAATTCATTAGACTACATTTAGAACTAACTAAAACTAACCTGAATAACCTTTTGTTCAAAAGCGGAATTTGTGAGAAGCATGGTTGTTAAATGAAAGTTTAGAATTGAAATGTAGTGATTGTTTCCTCAGAAATGGGGACTGACCAGAAATTGTTTATAATTGACTCAATCTCTCCTGTTGCTTGCCGTCTGCACTGCATTTTTCCACGTAAAAGCCAAGCGGTTTCTATTTCTTGCTTTCATGGCAGAATATATCAGTAGTTCACTGAGGACCTTAAACTTATAGGAAAGAAAAACTGAACAACAAGGGGACCTGACTATCTCCTATGTCTCCAGTGTCCTATTTCATCATCCTATGGGATGGAACACATGGCTTGTTTAAAGTATTTATTACTAGTCTAATTAGTCATGTGAAATAGGACATGGGCACAACACTGGCTGTGAGGATCCAATGCTACGGAATAGATAGGGAGATGCCTAAGAATTGATGCCTTTGAACTGTGGTTCTGGAGAAGACTCTTGAGAGTACCTTGGACCGCAAGGAGATCAAACCAGTCAATCCTAAAGGAAATCAGCACTGAGTATTCATTGGAAGGATTGATGCTGAAGTTGAAACTCCAATACTTTGGCCACCTGACGCAAAGAGCTGACTCTTTGGAAAAGACCCTGATGCTGGGAAAGATTGAAGGTAGGAGGAAAAGGGAATGACAGCAGAAGAGATGGTTGGATGGCATCACCGAATCGATGGGCATGAGTTTGAACAAGCTCTGGGAGTTAGTGATGAACAGGGAAGCCTAGTGTGCTACAGTCCATGGGGCCACAAAGAGTCGGACACGACTGAGCAACTGAACTGAACTGAACTGTGTGAGATGCAGTTTCAGTCAATCAATCAGTCATTCAATCAATTTAATTTAAATAAAAATAAAGATAATGTTTCAAAGGCTGAGAAGATGCCTAAATCTACTGTAGAAAGTTTAGAATCTTAAATCTTTATGTCAAGTCTTTCACCATTTACTGAGTATTCTTTGAGAAGAGAGTTTGCACTCAAGATACAGGACTAAAAAGTTTTAACAAGTTATTGACCAGAGACACATTATTACATCCTTTGTTACCTGAATATTGTTGACCAGAGATGTATCAATATTCCCTTACATAACAAGTCACCAACCACAGGCATCAGTTTCTGAAATCCTCTCTCCCCCATCAATGAGGTGTTAAAAATTATTTTGTCCAAAGCCTTTTTCTCCCTCATGCAAAGTTTAGAAAGGAACTAGTCCATTCCCCTTGTTCAAAGTTTTCTTGGCTATAAAAGTTATATATATTACACTCTTTTAATACACTATTTAAGCTTATAATGCATTATATATTATTTTGTAATCTGCAAGATATTGTATACTCCATTTACAATTAAAGGGTATACACACTCATTTCAAAAGCACATAGAAGATTTTAGCACATCCTGCTACTAATCATTGAAACATTATTGATTCATTCATATATTTACTGAATGTTTAATATTGAATATGCTCTATTTCCCAGCCCTCTGGCTTCTCCTCAATTAACTATACTTTGAAATGTAAAGGATCATTACATTTTCCAGGCTTGAGTTATGTAACAGTGAGTGTCTGAAAAGACTTTGTTGCTGCCATTACTGCTAAGTCACTCCAGTCGTGTCCGACTCTGTGCAACCCCATAGATGGCAGCCCATCAGGCTCCCCATCCTTGGGATTCTCCAAGCAAGAACACTGGAGTGGGTTGCCATTTCCCTCTCCAATTCATGAAAGTGAAAAGTGAAAGTGAAGTCGCTCAGTCATGCCTGACTCTTCGCGACCCCATGGACTGCAGTCTACCAGGCTCCTCCGTCCATGGGATTCTCCAGGCAAGGGTACTGGATTGGGTTATCATTGCCTTCTCCAAAAATACTTTAGGAAACCTTTAATGATTTTATTCACATTATTAGTGCAACAAGTTTAGCTGAGGCAAAGAGAATGGCTAGCGTAGTGCAATAGAGTGCATAGTTGTTCAGATGTAAGCATTCCTAAATTTCAGTTCTTAGGGAAAAAATATCTTTTTCAACATGCTGAAATTGTCTCAAGATAAAAAGTTTGAAATAAATTTGTAATATTGGCATTGAGTCTAAACTTATACTTCTGATGCCAAGCCTATCATACCACATTCTATAATGTGAGCTTGTCACAATCAAGACCGTATACCTCTAGGCTTTTGAGAAATAATTCTTGTTTGAAAAAAAGACTCTCAGAAACATTTTCTGTCCTTTCCAACATTTTGTGGTTGATTTCATTTTGGAATTATAGACTGTTTTTGCCTATAAATGTGTTATATTTGATGCTAACTTTTTTCATATCTTGGATAATGAATTTAAATTTTATCATGCACTCTTTAGCATAGCACAATATTGTGAACAATTCCAAAAACACTAAATATTCATGTACTATAATTTTCATGGCTATATATTATTTCATAATAAAGCTGTACCATAATTTAGTATCCTAGTTCCCATTCATTGCATACTATTTTGTTTCAACTTTTGCATTTTAAAGTAATGGTACTGTCTCTTATACACATCTGACTCGTTCCGAATTGGGAAAGGAGTATGTCAACCCTGTATATTGTCACTCTATATATTAACTTATATGCAGAATACATCATGCAAAATGCTGGGCGGATGAAGCACAAGACAGTTAATTTTCTTAGATATATATATATATAAACACACACAGATATACATATATATATATGAAAATATATATATGCATGCTTAAAACAAACCATTGCTTTGTGTTTTTGTAGTTGAAACAACATGTCATTTTCCTCTTAAAATTATTTAGAGCTATATACCCACAGTTTTTATATATAATGAAGTATAATTTATTCATTTATTTTTAATTATTGCATAGTGTTAATTCTGTGCTGATATGCATTTAGTTTACTTCAAAGTTTCATTACTTATAACAATACTGCAGTAATCATTATTTTATATAATTGCTTTTTAAATTAAAACAAAATATTCAATTGCGTGTACCTTGAAGTGGAAATGATTATTCTTTCACATTATCAGTTTTACTGGGTGCTGTCAGATTGCTGGCTAACATAGCTAACAAGATTAAAGAGTCCATCTTAAAGGTAAGAGTTATATTTTCTCCTTCTCACTGAAGAACGAATTTTATTCTTTTCATTTTCTCCCATTTGAAGTTTAGAAATATAATGTGTTATTTAAATGTGCAATTTTACATTTACTATTGATATTGACATTTTTTCCATGCTTTCATTGGTTATTTTAAACTCCTCTTTTCTGAATTGCCTGGTCATATACTTTTTCCATTGTTTCATTGTATGATTTATTATTTTAAAAATCAGTACAAGTCCATTATACATTTTTAACCTAGACCTTTTATGCATATATAGTTTTTAATTGAACATTATAAGAAATATTTTACTTATGATAATTTTTATGCTTGATTACGTAGATTGAGAATGTGATAAACTATCCATTCATTCATTGATGGTTGCTTAGGTTGTTTCCATGTTTTTGCAATTGTACATAATGCTAGTATGAACACTGGGGTGGATATATCTTTTCTAATTAGTGTTTTTAGGGTTATTTTGACATTTATTCAGAAGTGGAATTGCTAGGTCATATGGTAGTTCTACTTTTACTCTTTTTGAGAAACTTCCATGCAGTTTTCCATAATGGCTGTATCAATTTACATTCCTACCAACAGTGGTTAAGGGTTTCCTTTCTCTAAAATGTACTTTTAGACTTATATATATGCTTTATATAATGCATTAATGCACCTTACCCTATTGGTTTATCCTAAGATCCTGTGTTGTGTTTGGCTGAATATATGTAGTGACTGTAATTAACATATGAAAACCTTACAATTAATTAAAATGCCAAGGGAAACCCATGTGAAAAGAAAGGACTTTAAAGATATTTCACAAATAAAAAGCTTCAATTGACTAAGAAGAGCATCTTTAAATGAAATAAAATAATAAATATAAGTAAAGACAATAGTATTATTATTTTTTCACTCAAGTTCTTTTAAAAAGAACTATAGCATAACAAAATGCAGTACTTAGAATTCATCATGGGAATACAGTGGGTTGCTGCTTGTGTAAATAGAAAGAATGCAGATATTTCTACAGAGATGATTTCTGGATTGAAATGAAAGAAAGTCCCTAATAAGTATTTATTTTAATGTGAGAATTATAGACTATCAGTAGTTTTATTTGGCAAAAACAGACTCATAATAGCAAATATTTATTGGTATTGAATCAATACTATTTAAGAAAGACAGGGGCAATATATTCTGATACTTTTTTCCTATATCAGAGAAAAAATATTCTTTCTAACTTTTAATTTTTAAAGTCATTCTAATAGTTTCTAATTTTTTGTTGATCATATCTAACATTATCCACTGATCTCTATATTCTTTTTTGTGAAAATGTAATCTGAAGTTTTACATGGATACACAATTTCCCAAGTAGAGATTATATTTCCAAACCCCTTTTAAAGTTTGTGGAATTATTACAGGATACTATAAGAGAGTAAAAATGATAGGTATTAATTATATATTGTGATCTCATAACAAATATGTATGCATTCCCTACCTCTGGATTCCTCTACCCTATCTACTGTCTATTCATGATGAAATTTTGAGTAACAAACCAAATCTGAAGCAAGCAGAAATAAGCAATTTTTAAAAAACAGAATGGAAATCAATTGCAAAAACAATAAAAAATGATAGGGAAAATAAAAGTAGCAAAAGTTCTTTCTTTGGAAATTTCAGTAAATTAGACAATCCATCAGCTAAATTGGCCAAGAAAAAAGTGAATATTCAAATTATGAGAATCAGAAATGAAAGAAGGGATATTAGTGTCCTTATAGAAAAAAAAACTTAAATATCATAAGGGAATATACTATGATTGATTGTATTCTCAGAAATTAGTCAATTTAGTTGAAATGGGCAAATTCATAGAAAGACACAAACTATTAAACCTGATTTAAGGCTGAGTGCCAAGGAATTGATGCTTTTGAACTATGGTGTTGGAAAAGACTCTTGAGAGTCCCTTGGACTGAAAGGAGATCCAACCAATCCATCCTAAAGGAAATCAGTCCTGAATATTCATTGGAAGGACTGATGCTGAAGCTGAAACTCCAATACTTTGGCCACCTGATGCAAAGAACTGACTCATTTGAAAAGACCCTTATGCTGGGAATGATTGAAGGCAGGAGGGAACAATAGAAGATGAGATGGTTGGATAGCATCACCGACTCAATGGAGATGAGTTTGAGTAAGCTCCAGGAGTTGGTGATGGACAGGGAAGCCTAGAATACTGCAGTCCATGAGGTCGCAAAGAGTCAGACACTACTGAGCGACTTAACTGAACTGAAGGAATATGCAATCTGAATGAACCTATAACAAGACTTGGAATTAGCATTCAAAAACCTATGTGGTGCATGTTCAGTCATGTCTGACTTTTTGCAACCCCATGGACTGTAGCATGCCATACTCCTCTGTACATGGAATTTTGCAGACAAGTATACTGGGGTGGGCTGACATTTCCTTTTCCAAGGGATCTTCCCACTCAGGGATAGAACCTGTGTCTCTTGAGTCTCTAGCGTTGTTAGGCCAATTCTTTACCACTGTGCTGGCTGGGAAATAAAAAACTACCCATACAATACAAGCTCAGGCCCAGATGGCTTTATTGCTGATTTCTATCAAACATTTGAAAAATATAACTTCTTTACAAATAGTTCAAAAAATAAAAAAGAAGAGCACAAACTCATTCTTTGAGGCCAACATTAACCTGATATCAAAAACAGACAAAGCACAAAAAAGATAACTACAGACAAATATCTCATGAATGTAAATGCAATGTTTTTAAGTTATCCCTAAACTCTGAAGACTATAAAACAGTTTTGAAGATATTAAAGACCTAAATTGAAAGACACTCCATGTTCATCAGAAGACTTAATGTTGTTAAGATGAAAATACTCCTGAAATTGATCTACAGATTCAACATACCTCCTATCAAAATCTTATATTTCCAAAGTTTCAGTGCAGAAATCAAGCCTAAACCTCAAATTGAAAATGCAAGCAACCAAGAAGAGCCAAAACAATTTTGAAAAGCATGAAGTTGCAGGACTCACATATGATAATTTCAAAGCTTAGTACAAAGCAATAATCAAGACTTTGTGGTACAGACCTAAGGTCAAACATATAGATAAATAGAAAGTTATTAAGAATCCAGAAGTAAACACTCACATTCATGATAAATTTACTTTGTCAAGATTTCTAGAAACTGTATTAAGGAAAGATAAATATTTCCAACAGATGGTTCTAGGATAAATGTATATTCATGAGAAAATGAATACAATGGGACTTTTCCCTCATATTATTCACAGAAATAAATTCAAAGAAATCATAGACCTGTTGGGAGCCAGCACGGGAGATTCCACCCATGACAAGGTCATGTGGAGAGACCTGATGGGCAAGGTGAGTCAGGTCTCAAGGGGTCCTCTGCCTGACCATCTACCCCAAAACCAAAATCTGTCTGTTTACTCTCTGCTATACTATACTCTTCTGATGTTACAGGGGGCTTTCCCTTACCATGTTTCTCTGGAAAATTTTAACTTAGAGCTCCAACTGGTCTCCTGCATATGAAGGGAATGTCTCGGCTTAAAAACTTTTGATGGCTTTCTAACTTACCTGACCACTCTGCCCGGACTTTTACAACTTGTGGATGGTTTACAGCCCCCAACCATGAGAGGAACGAAGCTTAAAACATCTTAAAGATATAGAGCCTTTTAGAGGTAAGAATTAGTTTGGTGAAGAGTTTGTTGAGTTAATGTTTGCCGCCAGGCCTCCATATCCTTTATCTTTTAGGCACCTGGGAGGATATTAATCAATGTAAACGGGATGCAGAAATAGGAATATGGTAGTTTTGATGTTAGCAATACTAGACTTTTGAGTTAATAAATTTTCTCTTTGTTATAAATCACTGTACTTCTCTTTCTTTGTTAGAAATTGTTGTGTCCTTGCTATGTAAGAATGTAACTTTATTTAGTGCTTTCTGAGAGTGGCACTAGGCTTTGGGGAGAACAACACTATTACCCTTATCAGAAAAAGGCTGTAAAATTCTAATTGCCCTTCTGGCCATAAGATGATATAAATCACCTAAGACTTCTGTTTCATGCAAAGATTTGCTCAATAAAGGACAGAAATGGCATGGACCTAACGGAAGCAGAAGATATTAAGAAGAGGTGGCAAGAATACATGGAAGAATTGTACAAAAAAGATCTTCACGACCCAGATAATCATGATTATGTGATCACTAATCTAGAGCCAGACATCTTGGAATGTGAAGTCAAGTGGGCCTTAGAAAGCATCACTACGAACAAAGCTAGTGGAGGTGATGGAATTCCAGTTGAGCTGCTTCAAATCCTGAAAAATGGTGCTGTGAAAATGCTGCACTCAATATGCCAGCAAATTTGGAAAACTCAGCAGTGGCCACAGGACTGGAAAAGGTCAGTTTTCATTCCAATTCCAAAGAAAGGCAATGCAAAAGAATGCTCAAACTACCGTACAGTTGCACTCATCTCACATGCTAGTAAAGCAATGCTCAAAATTCTCCAAGCCAGGCTTCAGCAACATGTGAACCGCGAACTCCCTAATGTTCAAGCTGGCTTTAGAAAAGGCAGAGGAACCAGAGATCAAATTGCCAACATCCACTGCATCATGGAAAAAGCAAGAGAATCCCAGAAAAACATCTATTTCTGCTTTATTGACTATGCCAAAACCTTTGACTGTGTGGATCACACTAAACTGTGGAAAATTCTGAAAGAGATGGGAATACCAGACCACCTGACCTGCCTCTTGAGAAATCTGTATGCAGGTCAGGAAGCAACAGTTAGAACTCGACATGGAACAACAAACTGTGTCAGACTTTATTTTGGGGGGCTCCAAAATTACTGCAGATGGTGACTGCAGCCATGAAATTAAAAGACGCTTACTCCTTGGAAGATAAGTTATGACCAACCTAGATAGTATATTCAAAAGCAGAGACATTACTTTGCCGACTAAGGTCCGTTTAGTCAGGGCTATGGTTTTTCCTGTGGTCATGTATGGATGTGAGAGTTGGACTGTGAAGAAGGCTGAGCGCTGAAGAATTGATGCTTTTGAACTGTGGTGTTGGAGAAGACTCTTGAGCGTCTCTTTGACTGCAAGGATATCCAACCAGTCCATTCTGAAGGACATCAGCCCTGGGATTTCTTTGGAAGGAATGATGCTAAAGCTGAGAGATTTGACACAGGGGAAACCAGTCTTTCCAGTGACTTGCCCATCCTCTATTGTCTGAAAGGCCTTTTATACTTTTGACTGTACATAGAGATCAATGGATAATACAAAATTATGCAGTATCAGCAGCCCTGACTCTTATCGAGACCAGGCTTTCTCTCTGCATACCTAATTGTATACACAGTTCTGTTGGCCACCTCATGAGATGAGTTGACTCATTGGAAAAGACTCTGATGCTGGGAGGGATTGGGGGCAGGAGGAGAAGGAGACGACCAAGGATGAGATGGCTGGATGGCATCACGGATTCGATGGACATGAGTCTGTGTGACCTCCGGGTGATGGTGATGGACAGGGAGGCCTGGCGTGCTGCGATTCATGGGGTCGCAAAGAGTCGGACACGACTGAGCGACTGAACTGAACTGTGTATACAACTAGGTATGCAGAGAGAAAGCCTGGTCTCGATAAGAGTCAGGGCTGCTGACACTGCATAATTTCGTATTATCCATTGATCTCTATGTACAATCAAAAGTATAAAAGGCCTTTCAGACAATAGAGGATGGGCCAGTCACTGCAAAGACTGGTTTTCCCCATGTCAAATCTCTCTCTCTCTCTTTCTCCCTCTTCCTCCCTCTCCTTTTCAGGCTGAATCCCCATCTGGGGCATAGAGGCTCTCCAAGTCTACTTACTTGCCCTGGCTTCTAAGACCCACGCGAGAGGGAGCCCAAGGCGGGGCACCCTCTGCTATTCAAGTGGGCGCTGGTGGCCTAATGTAGACGGTGCAAGTTCCTTGTCTTGGAACTTTATTGGTTTTCCACGTAAACCAAGTTATTCAGCCTCTTTTTTCTCCACTAAATTTTCCTACTATACTATTTCTTTCTAATCTCTTTTTATATTTCTAAATAANGCACCCTCTGCTATTCAAGTGGGCGCTGGTGGCCTAATGTAGACGGTGCAAGTTCCTTGTCTTGGAACTTTATTGGTTTTCCACGTAAACCAAGTTATTCAGCCTCTTTTTTCTCCACTAAATTTTC
This sequence comes from Cephalophus harveyi, assembly GCA_006410635.1. Taxonomy (NCBI): domain Eukaryota; kingdom Metazoa; phylum Chordata; class Mammalia; order Artiodactyla; family Bovidae; genus Cephalophus; species Cephalophus harveyi. The sequence goes on from SJYT01063596.1 coordinate 680,545, forward strand.
CTACTATACTATTTCTTTCTAATCTCTTTTTATATTTCTAAATAAGGAAGTTTTTCCTCGCCTACTGTGTCTCCCCTTCAAATTACCCTGGATCCACTGGGGCAGGACCCTGGCATAGGCCTAATGGCCTAAATTTAAGAACTAACCTATAAAGCTGTTAGAAGAAAATATATGTATAACTCTTTAAAATCTTCAGTTAGGCAAAGCCTTTTAGATATGATACCAAGCCCAAGCAACAAAAGAAAAATAGTGAGTTGAATATTATCACAGAGGGTAAACAACCCACAAAATGGGAGAAAATAATTTATCTTATAATAGCCTTGTCTCCAGAATAAGAATTCTTAAAAATCAGTAAAATAAGGTAACCCAATTAAACAATTAGCAAAGGATCTCAATAGTTAGTTCTCCAGAAAACATATGTAAATGGCCAATAAGTTTATGAAAAGATCCTCAACATCATTAACTACCAGGGAAATGAAAATCAAGACCATAGAGACATATTATTAATACTTTATACTCACAAGGACGACTATAATCAAAAAGATAATTATAAGCATGAATAATGTTACAGACAAACTGGAACTGTCATACATTGTAAATGGTACAACCATTTTGGAAAACTGCTGGTTTCCTACTAATGTCATTTTTTACCAATAAAGACATGAAGTACTGACACAGCTGCAACATGGATAAACTTAAAAATAAGATATAAGAAATTAGTCACAAAATACCACATAGTGAATTACCCTGTTTATGTGAAGTGCCCAGGGGATATATTGTAATTGCCTGGGACTGAAGAATTAAGAGGAAATGAGAACTGACTACAATAGGGTTAATATTTAGTGTGATGAAAATTGATTGTGGTAATGTTTTCACAACTCTGTGCATTTACTAAAACCCAATGAATTGTATGCTTGAAATGGATGACTTGACTGTGAATTTTATCTCAATAAGTGCTATTTAAAAATAAATGCATGAAAAACACTGAGAATGCATAAGTATCTGAGATTAGATATTGAGAATGCACAAGAATGAGTTGTTATTAAACATTTTAAGTAAGGCATTTTCCTTCCACATGGCTCATCCATGGGAAAATAGCTTCTCTGGGGTAAATATTGGAAAGTAAAACTGAAAATGGCAGGATGGGGTAGTTTATGGATGACTTTGAATATCAGGGCAAGTAGTTTAAACGTAATCATGAAGGAAATAAAGAGCCATTAAAGACACTTGACCTGGGAAATGACAAAATTAGAGCGGCGTCTCTGATATATGTATCAGTAAGTAAGTGAGGAGGCACTAAGAAAAGATTGTGTTCTGGGAAAGTGACATATAGGTTATGAGAGAAAAAGAGTAAGTAATTCCTGTGAAGTTTTAAGGTATTTGATATAAAATGGATTATTTAAATAAAGAAATAAGAAGAGTTGCAGCTTGAAGCGGATCAGTAATAAATTTGGTTTGGATTATACTGAGCTGAGACATTGGTGGGAAATTGAGATGAAAATATAAAGCAATTATTTTATAATGTGACCTAGAAGTTTGGGAGAAATGACATCTTTCAGATAACAAAATTGTTCCTGAGTATGCTAATTAACTTAGAATGACACAGTTTTTATTCCCTATGCTTCTCTAAACTATTGACTCTTAATACTTGATAAAAAGAGACTTTGAGATCATGCTGATAATGTCAAAACTAAATGAAGAAAGCCTTAGTTCATATGATGGGGAGGGAGGTGGGAGGGGTTTCAGGATGGGGAACATGTGTATACCCGTGGCGGATTCATGTTGATATATGGCAAAACCAATACAATATTGTAAAATAATTAGCCTCCAATTAAAATAAATAAATTTATAATAAAAATAAATAAATAAAAAGGCATTTATTTTTATTGTATTGTGCTAAGATGCATGACTTGGCAAAGACGTTTAATTTTAGCACTCACACCTTTCCGCAGTTGGGCTACTTTGAACAGCATCTGTATGACAATACTCAAGGTTTCTGAGTGATATAACATCTAACATAATTTTTCTAGGTTTTACTTCAAAAAGTAGATTAAAACTATGTACACAAAGGGTGATATTTAAATTTGATCCATGAATAAACAACTCCACTCTAAATATCATTGACAATGCATAGTAAAATTGCTATATGTTGTGCCTCATTGCACTAGAATCCCATAGTGAGATTTTACTATCCGTTAAATCACTAGAAGCTCCTTGTGAGTGCTCTTGGCTTTTATCAAAGGGTTACACTTCACATTACCACCTTGAATATTCCATCTCACACATCACTAACTCACAGATAATCAGGGCTGGACTCCTGAGGCTTATTGTACTTTGATTATAGGACTAGTTTAATTGCACGTGACTGATGCAAACTACCTTCTTTACTGAAAATCTATTTCATTGCATTGTTTTCCCCTCTCAAGCTTTTGTGACATCGCTCTTATGATAACTATATTTTATATTAGAACAAAGAAAAGAACAATAAACTATGTTCAGACTACATAAGTTGGAAACAAGCTGGTTACATTTTACTAAGATTTATTTAGGAATATTTCTGGTTGATGATCTTTGGGACTTCAAACTTTTGGTAGTGTCTAAGTACCAAATCATGTATTGTTAAATAGTTATAGAATTCCGGCAGAAAATGTGTTTACCTGGATTTAAAAAGTAATTCAACTGCAATTTAATTTATTTTGCTGCCTATTCAGATATCTTTCCACAGTATTACTAATATTATGAAAAAAATTTAAGTGGCTTTTTATATATTTAATATATATGTAGCTATCATGATTTTATTTTTTAAAAAAACCTTAATTTACCTGTAATAGAGTTGTATGTGGCAAAGAAAGCCTAAAGTATTTGCTGTCTAGCCTCTTTCCTTTTATTTTAATATATTTTAATAGTCTTATTCTTCAGAGTGACTGATACCAAATTATCTCTATGATTTATGGGAAATGAATAATAACTTCATGTTTTACTCTATTACATTCCTTTAGATAAAATTTCTGATATACAACAAGCTAGATATAATGACTCTAAATATTGATATGACAGGGTAAAGATAAATATTTTAATAGTCTTATTCTTCAGAGTGACTGATACCAAATTATCTCTATGATTTATGGGAAATGAATAATAACTTCATGTTTTACTCTATTACATTCCTTTAGATAAAATTTCTGATATACAACAAGCTAGATATAATGACTCTAAATATTGATATGACAGGGTAAAGATATAAGATCAAAAGATAATGTAAATGAAGTTAAAGAACCTGCTATACACAGGGAAGGGGAATATTCCATGCCTAAAATTGCTTTAGAATGCATATAAAATTACAGAATTCCAGCAAGTCACCACAAATGTAGCAAAGAATGTAGTAATTGGATTAATATTGTACATATGCAGTTTCCACGAGTAGAAAAGTAAATCTTGATTGAACATATTAAAAAAAATCCTCTATATCACTAGTAATAAGAGAAAACCTAGTTGAACCAACAATGTAGAATCATTATATGAATTTTATTGTCAGAAAGTTTAACAGTCAGAAAGTTTGATAGTATCATGTTTTGTCAAAATGTAAATAAACTGAAATTTAGCTAAAGGCCATATGCAAAGATTGCAACACCTTAAAGAATAGTCTAAGACCCTGTTCTTTTTCTAAATATACTGATATTCTCTATCCAAATTAACTTTTATATTTTTATACTAGAAATTTATATAAGCATGCCCACATAGGTATGGTCTCTATCAGGAAAAATTTAGAAACAATGTAAATATGTGTAGTAGGAAAATGAATTAATATATTGCTTTACATGCATGGAAAATATAGTGTTGAAAGTAAAATGAATAAGTTATATCAAAATTTAAGAGTATAAATAGAAACTTCCCTGGTGATCCAGTGGTTAACAATGCACCTTTCAATGCAGGAGGTGGGATTATGATCACTGATCATGGAGCTAAGATCCACACACCTCACAGACAAAAAAACCAAAGCATAAAGCAGAAGCAATGTTGCAATAAATTCAATGAAGACTTTTAAAATGGTCCAAATTAAAAAAAGAATAAAAGTGTAAATAAATCTATAAAAGTATTGAGTGAGAATAGCAAGTTACACATCACTCTCGCCATCTAGATATACTAAACTTTAGGACAAATAGCATGACCAACCCCACTCCAGTGTTCTTGCCTGGAGAATCCCAGGGATGGCGGAGCCCAGTGGGCTGCCATCTGTGGGGTCGCACAGAGTCGAACACGACTGAAGCGACTTAGCAGCAGCAGCAGCATGACCAAATAGGTCTTGAGACCATCTTTCTTGAGAGGATGAGGTTATATTCTACAACATGATTTGCATGCTAACTACTCCCTCCATCAGATCTAAAGTAATGCCATACATTTGTAGTCTGGTGTCTAATTTTTGAAGAAAATCAAGTAATGAAGAAACTCTAGTCTTCTGAAAATTAAGATAAGACATCTTTTGTGTACCACTACCTAATTCCTAGTAATTTCTTTGAGGGAAAAATAATATTTAACCCATACTTAGAAGAGATAAATGAAGAGTACTTGTCAAATACTTGCACTATGGTAAACAAACCATAAATGTGACTGTCATACAGAATCATAAAATCTTTTTAAATTCTCATACACAGTGAATCTCTAATAAGATTTTATTACCAGCTAGTAATAATACCATGAAGAACGTATAAAATTATGTTAATCTATTTACTGACCCACAGTTTTGGCTTTCTTGCTGAGGGCAACTACTCCCAAGGTCCCACACTCTTAAATGTCATCAGAAATTCATTATGGCTTTACAAGTACAAGAATGATCTATAATTTCAAGTATCAAGAGAGAAACATCTGTTCTAATTAAAAGAACATAAAATACAGCTTTTTTTTTTTTTTTTTTTTACTGTGTGAGCAAACTGAACTTAACACTATTTGATAATAACTACAGTATGTAGGCAGCCCTAACTTGCAAAAGGACTCTGCAGCACAATTTCTAAGATACTTAATGAACTTAAAATCTCTTTATCAATAGAAACTATATCTTAAAAGATGATTTTGTTTGCAGATGTTTTATAAAGAGTAATTTAACCAATAAATTCCTGAAATTAAACTTTACTGTCTCACTTATATTTCTCTGTAGAAATGGCTGATTGTCTTTCCCTTCCCCCCTATTTTTCCATTTTTACTAAATGCCCCTAGTCCACAATCTAAAAAAAAAAAAAAATCAAAAGTAAGTTTACAGATACCAAGAAATTCCTCATTGTGGTTTATGAATCTGTATATTCTTCTGATCTCTTCTTCATACCTCTCTGGAATGATATCCTATATCCATTCATAATCTACATAGGCTTCAGCTCAGTTCAGTTGCTCAGTTGTGTCCGACTCTTTGCGACCGCATGAATCGCAGCACGCCAGGCCTCCCTTCCAGTTCACTCAAACTCACTTCCATCAAGTCGGTGATGCGGTCCAACAATCTCATCCTCTGCTGTCCCCTTTTCCTCCCGTTTTAAATCTTTCCCAGCATCAGAGTCTTTTCCAATGAGTCAGTTCTTCACATGAGGTTGCCAAAGTACTGGAGTTTCAGCCTTAGCATCATTCCTTCCAAAGAACACCCAGGGCTGATCTCCTTTAGAATGGACCGGTTGGATCTCCTTGCAGTCCAAGGGACTCTCAAGAGTCTTCTCCAACACCACAGTTCAAAAGCATCAATTCTTTGGTGCTCAGCTTTCTTCACTGTCCAACTCACATCCATACATGACCACAGGAAAAACCATAGCCTTGACTATTGACAAAAATACGCTTTAGTCCAGGTAAGATGCACTGTGACCTTTATCATTTGAGTTCTCAACATCATGCTAAGAATCTGAGGCAACATACTTGAGGTATGAAACTTAAAACATATTAAATAGAATCAGAGAAGTCAGTATGCTTAATAAATTCTTTCAGAATATTAGTATCTTATTATGTCTGGAGAGATGCTGCAGTTACTTCGTGTTTCACTCCATCAATTTTGAACCATATCATTGCCTAGACCGATTCACTGAATTGACAGGCTCTTCTTCATAAAGTTGGGGCAAAATTTTCACATGACCTTATAAGAATATGCTTTTAACCACCTATACATAGCAAGCTGTATTGGGTTGGATGACATGCTCAGCACAGTGTTCACTCTGAAATCACCAAAATAGTAAGTTTTTAAAGAGGTATGTTTAAACATTGTCCTCATATTTTATTATGTCTCATTTAATCCCCACAAAAATGCAATAAATCCTATAATTAGGTCATTTTGTAAGTAAAACTAAGATTCAAAGAGGTTAACTAATCAACCAAGATCACTTGAAAAGTTATGTGATGAGGCTGGAATTTGAAGCAAATCTGGAAGACTCCAGAACATGATTTCTTTATTATTAAGCTATAATATTTTATTTCTAAAAGCTACATTGACTGAGAAAAATGTCTAAAAAAAATTAATTTTCCCCCAGAAAATATTTAGTTCATAACAGCCTTGTTTAAAATTCTATAAATATTGAAGCTACTAGCAATTAATTTCACCTAGGCATTTAAGAAATTCACTCTTTATACTATCTGAATAATTTGCTGACTTTTAAAAATGCACCTTTCCTTTGAAAAAGTCTTAGCTGAAAATTTTCAAAAGCTTTCTTGAATTGAAAAGTATTCTAATACAAAAGCTTTCTTGAATTGAAAAGTATTTTAATTTTCTAATGCCATTTTATTATACAAATATCCTTTATTTCTATGTTCTGTGATATGTTCAGTGCCTGGGAGAAGGTCTCGCACATAAAATATACCAATAAATATTTGAAGAATGAAAATTCATATGAGAACCCCAACTATTTTGAGTATAGTATAATAAGAAAAGCAGCTTCCAACTGCCCTGGCCTATTCAGATCTCTTATATCATCTTGCACTATCTAAGTATAAAATTTAATTTATTTTCTGTGATTTACCTTTTAGTAGTGAATGTATTACTATAACCTGTAGTTAACATATTGATTGCCGGGAGAAATATCAATAACCTCAGATATGCAGATGACACCACCCTTATGGCAGAAAGTGAAGAGGAGCTAAAAGGCCTCTTGATGAAAGTGAAAGAGGAGAGTGAAAAAGTTGGCTTAAAGCTCAACATTCAGAAAACGAAGATCATGGCATCTGGTCCCATCACTTCATGGGAAATAGATGGGGAAACAGTGGAAACAGTATGAAGGAGATCAACCCTGGGATTTCTTTGGAAGGAATGATGCTAAAGCTGAAACTCCAGTACTTTGGCCACCTCATGCGAAGAGTTGACTCATTGGAAAAGACTCTGATGCTGGGAGGGATTGGGGGCAGGAGGAGAAGTGGACGACCGAGGATGAGATGGCTGGATGGCATCACTGACTCGATGGATGTGAGTCTGAGTGAACTCCGAGAGATGGTGATGAACAGGGAGGCCTGGCGTGCTGCGATTCATGGGGTCGCAAAGAGTCGGACACGACTGAGCGACTGAACTGAACTGAACATATTGATTTCATCTTTAGGGAATTCAGACATGTTTATCAAGCACCATAAAATTTTATCCAAATCGGAGAAAGATTGCTGATCACAATGTTCAGCATTTCCCCCAGAATGAGGGAAATCTTTTACTCAATATTTTAAAGTAGAGTCAGCAGTTGAATTTAATCATTTGTACATTTAATTACAGCTTTCTGAAGCCTGTCATTTAACTCAACTGGAACTAGTTACTTGAGTTTCATGGAGGCACAGGTTTAAGTCTATTTTCTCTCACATCTGATTTTCTATTTTTACTTACTTCTATTTTTTCTTGACTTGTTCTATCTTTTTCAGTTTGAAGTCCTTTTTCTTCCTGTATGAGAGAAAAACAAAATATGACATATTAGATACTAAGAAAATCATGAAAATAAGTGGCAGAGGGGCAGAGGGGTAGGGAAGAAAGAATGATAGAAAGATAAAGGACCAAGAAAGAAAGAGAAGGTATCCAGTGAAGGGAGAATGAAATGGGGTTTGTTGCTTATAATACAGGGAAAATTGGATTTGTTTTAAGACTTTTTTCATATTATTAAGTTCATCATTTTGCTATGTGACCTTGATTTTGCCAAAGTTTTAAAGGTTAAAATAATGGCAGCTTCACTTATTTTACCTGCTTGTTCTTAGAATCTGAGAAAGTCAAAGCCAACTGTGAATTGTGAAATGGATTACAAATGTAAAGCACGCACAGTGATCTTACTGTGTTAGATTGGCTGAATTTGACTTATAGCTTTTCCATTTTATAGAATGCTTTGCTTACTTTTATCTGTTACCTACATTTTGGAAAGACAGAGAAAATTGTAAAGGTTAAATAGGAAAATGCATATGAAGTGTTCTTAAAGAGCTCTGCATATGTGGAGTGATGCTGAAAGTATACTTAGTCATGTGGTCTAACTTGATTTACTCAACCTATATGTGAGCATGCATGTAGTCAGAGTTCTTAATATTTTATGTTAAGCAACATAGCAAAACAAACAAACAAAAATCCTTATACAGAGTAAGTAATGGACTTTTCTTGAAGAGATTTCTAGTCTTTCCCATTCTATTGTGTTCCTCTATTTCTTTGCACTGATCAAAAAGGAAGGCTTTCTTATCTCTCCTTGCTATTCTTTGGAACTCTGCATTCAATGGGTATATTTTTCCTTTACTCCTTTGTTTTTTTCTTCTCTTCTTTCCATAGCTATTTGTAAGGCCTCCTCAGACAGCCATTTTGCTTTTTTGTATTTCTTTTTCTTGCGGATGGTCTTGCTCCCTGTCTCCTGTACAATGTCACGAACCTCTGCCCATAGTTCATCAGGCACTCTGTCTATCAGATCTAGTTCTTTAAATCTGTTCCTCACTTCTACTGTATAATTGCTAGGGATTTGGTTTAGGTCATATCTGGATGGTGTAGTGGTTTTCCCAACTTTCTTCAATTTAAGTCTGAATTTGACAATAAGGAGTTCATGATCTGAGCCACAGTCAGCTCCTGGTCTTATTTTTGCTGACTGTATAGAGTTTCTCCATCTGTGGCTGCAAAGAATATACTCAGTCTGATATAGGTGTTGGCCATCTGGTGATATCTATGTGTAGTCTTCTCTTGTGGTTGTATCAATAACCTCGGATATGCAGATGACACCACCCTTGTGGCAGAAAGTGAAGAAGAACTAAAGAGCCTCTTGATGAAAGTGAAAGAGGAGAATAAATAAGTTGGCTCAAAGCTCAACATTCAGAAAACAAAGATCATGGCATCCAGTCCCATTACTTCATGGCAAATGGAGAAACAGTGGCAAACTTTATTTGGGGGGGGGGGGTCCAAAAATCACTGCAGATGGTGATTGCAGCCATGAAATTAAAAGACGCTTACTCCCTGGAAGAAAAGTTATGACCAACCTAGACAGAATATTGAAAATCAGAGACATTACTTTGCCAACAAAGGCCCATCTAGTCAAGGCTATAGTTTGTCCAATAGCCATGTTCAGATGTGAAAGTTGGACTATAAAGAAAGCTGAATGCCAAAGAATTGATGCTTTTAAACTGTGGTGTTTTTCCAGGAGTCGTGTACCGATGTGAGAGTTTAACTATAAAGAAATCTAAGTGCCAAAGAATTGATGCTTTCAAACTTTGGTACTGAAGAAGACTCTTGAGAGTCCCTTGGACTGCAAGAAGATCCAACCAGTTCATCCTAAAGGAAATCAGTCCTTAGTGTTCATTGGAAGGACTGATGTTGAAGCTGAAACTCCAATACTTTGGCCACCTGATGAGAAGAGTCGACTCATTTGAAAAGACTCTGATGCTGGGAAAGATTGAAGATGGGAGGAAAAGGGGATAGCAGAGGATGAGATTGTTGGATGGCATCACCAACTTGATGGACGTGAGTTTTGTAAACTCCAGGAGTCTGTGATGGACAGTGAGGCCTGGCATGCTGCAGTCCATGGGGGTCACAAAGAGCCAGACACGACTGAGCGACTGAACTGAACTGAACCGAATGGACTTCTATTCTTCAAAAATTGTACCAACAATAATAAATATTTTACACTGCAGTTTGAACATTGTTCTATTAAAAGGAGACAGAGAGGTTTGTTTTTTTTTTTTTTTCATATTTGAACAAACACCAAAAAAATATTATTTTCACTATAAAGTGTTGTGTTACTTTCTACTGTTGCCTTGTGCAAAGCAAGATTCCTAAAATGATAGAACATTATATGAGGAAATTATAATATAACGGGGTTTAAAATTATATAAATTTAATATTTTGATTATTTTAAATTAACAAATTCATCTTTTTCCCCTTAAATATCTTTACATCATTCCTCCAAATTATGTATTTGAAATGACTGGAGTATACAACAATGAGGCTAATTAAAACTGTATTTCTGTATAAGGCAGTTGACGTCTCTGAGTTCCACAGATTCATATTGTACTGCTCAGCCTCATAGTTATCTCAGAAGCATATTTGGCTGGTCAAAACATGAACTGAATACAATTATGTGACCCAGTTACCACGAGGTCTTTGTTTCATTCAAGTAAAATCAAGCTATGCACATAAATGGCAAAATGGGTGAATAGCACCATGTGTTTTGGTCAATGAAGTCCACAATTTAAGAGATTTCAAAAGTCTTCAAGCTATATAAAGACAAACACTTAAGTAAAAAGTAATTTAAAAATCACAGAATGTCAGAATTAGAAGAAACAGAGAGGTCAAGTGCTATAGTCAACAGCTAATGCTCGTTCCTCTTTAGACATCAACAAGTGTGATTTTTGCTTGATTGTGGTAGTTTTCTTTTTTGTAAAACCTGAATTATAAAGTTATTATGGAAAGAACCCTTAGTACAATCAATCTCTAACAATCTTCATTAACAGAAATGTCTAAATATGGAAATATGCTGTTCACAAAAGTTCTGCTGATTGTGTGCTTGGATTCATTTAAATTCAATTTGCTTTGATTTTCATGATGTTGATTAAAAAGATTAGTGCTTTCAATATCTCAATGGAAAACTTTGTACTTCAGTTTAAATTGAGTAGAAAATCTCAAAATTGATATCACATTTTAATAAATTCACTTTATCATATGTGCAGCTATATTTAGATCCATTCAAAAATATATCACTGAGACTCTGATATATTCCAGATATTGGGTTTCCTGGTGAGGGATGGAAACTGTGATAGAACACAAATCAGACTTTAAAGAAGTTCCAAGTGCATTATATGATATGGAGTGTGCTTAGTCACTCAGTTGTGTCCGACTCTTTGTGACCTCATGTACTGTAGCCCACCAGCCTCCTCTGTCTATGGGAGTTCTCCAAGCAAGAATACCAGCATGGGTCGCCATGCCCTTCTCCAGGGGATCTTCCCAACTGAGAGTTAGAACCCAGGTCTCCAGCATTGCAGGCAGATTCTTTACTGTCTGAGCCACCAGGGAAGTCCATATGATATGAAGATACAGAATAATAAACACAGTACTTATGCTCTGTTACTCATCCCGTGACATTTTCTAAGAGAAAATAGAGGGGAAATTCAAAAGTGATGAAAAGGCACTGTATCCAAAGATGACATTCATATTATTTTGAATACCTACCAGCAGGATTTCAAGTTTAGGAAATAAACTAAAGAAATAAAGGAGGGAAAGTACACTTGCAAAGAAATTTGATCCTTCTGGCACTAATGAGAGACATACCATGATGAAAATATAAGCAAAATGAGGAATATCTCATGATAATTTCATTTTTTATGTCTTTACACAGAATAGTCATCATATAGGCAAAGAATAGATGAGGTAGCATCTTTTAAAATGTGGATGTACTATGAGAAACATGGAATATTATATGTATTGTGCCATTGTGCACTGTGCTCAGTCATGTCCAACTCTTTGCTGCACCATGGACTGTAGCCCACCAGGCTCCCTGCACATAGAAATTTCCAGCAAAAGTACTGGAGCAGGGTGCCATTTCCTACATCAGGGGATCTTTTCAATCGAGGCATCAAACGCATATCTTGTGTATTTCATTTAACAGTTTTCACCACTATAAATTTCCATAGGTTTATTGTGCCTACTTCTTTAGTGTTTTACTGGCAATGTGTTTCAAGTTTCAAATAATACATTTTTGTCAATTTCTCTTTAGCCACATTTTTAGCTTTCTGTATTAATTATATTATATCCAGAAAATGACTTACATATAAATATGAAGAGTATTCATCATTAGTGTAAAAGTAACATTGCATAAATTTTCTATTTAAATCCAACTTTACATAATAGTAGCTTAGACCTTATAACATATTGTGTATACCTTGTGGTATTCATCTTGTCAACATTTGCCCAATATTTTATGGTTAACCAACTACTGTCATTCTGTCTTTTAATTGTAAATATCTTAAATATAAAACCAAAGTGAGAACAGGTTTTGGAATTACGTTGTTTTTGTTCTTGTCCAGGCAAGTTTTGTCTGATTCATTTGCAATCCTATGGACTATAGCCTGCAAGGCTCCTCTGTCAATGGAATTTCCCAAGCAAGCATACCTGCGTAGATTGCCCTTTGCTTCTTCAGGGGATCTTCCCGACCTAGGGATTGAACCTGCATCTCCTGCATTGGCAGACCAATTCTTTCCCACTGAGCCACCAGGGAAGCCTGGGATTACTTAAACTTTGTGTCTGTGTCTCAGTACTTCTAGTTCAGCAGTTTTATATAGCAAATTTCTTGGAGCTTAACTTTCCTTACTTGCAAAATGGATATAATTTCATCTCTATAATTGAATTGTTTGAAGGTATATATGGTGAGATAAGTTATCAAAATATAATGTATGCTAATTAAAATCTCTTGTTGTTAATATTTTTGTGCCTGAAAATATTTTTCTATTTTACACTTGATTATTAATTTTTATGTTCAATATACTTTGTTTAATTCCAGGTATTTCAATATGTGCAATATCTATGTTATGTTTTTGAATTTTTAACCCATTAGTTTTAAGTTCGGCTTCCCTGGTGGCTCAGAGGTTAAAGCATCTGCCTGGAATGCGGGAGACCCAGGTTCGATCCCTGGGTTGGGAAGATCCCCTGGAGAAGGAAATGGCAACCCACTCCAGTACTCTTGCCTGGAAAATCCCATGGAGGGAGGAGCCTGGTAGGCTATAGTCCATGGGGTCGCAAAGAGTCGGACACGACTGAGCGACTTCACACTCACACTTTAAGTTCAGTTCAGTGGCTCAGTTGTGTCCGACTCTTTGTGACGCCATGGACTGCAGCACACCAGGTCCCTGTCCATGACCTACTCCCAGAGCTTGCTCAAACTCATGTCCATCGAGCTGGTAATACCATTCAATCATCTCATCCTCTGTAATCCCCTTCTCCACCCACCTTCAATCTTTCCCAGCATCAGGGTCTTTTCAAATGAATCAGTTCTTTGCATCAGGTGGCCAAAGTGTTGGAGTTTCAGCTTCAGCGTCAGTCCTTCCAATGAATGAATACTCAGGACTGATTCTTTTAGGATTGACTGGTTGGATCTCCTTGCAGTCCAGGGGACTCTCAAGAGTCTTCTCCAACACCACAGTTCAAAAGCATCAGTTCCTCAGTGCACAGTTTTCTTTATAGTCCAACTCTCACATCCATACATGACTACTAGAAAAACCATAGCTTTGGCTAGACAGAACTTTGTTGGCAAAATAATGTCTCTGATTTTTAATATGCTGTCTTTGTTGGTCACAGCTTCTCTTCCAAGGAGCAAGGTTTTTTTATTTTTATTTCATGGCTGCAGTCACCATCTGCAGTGATTTTGGACCCCAAGAAAAGAAAGTCTGTCACTGTTTCAAAAGTTTCCCCACCTATTTGCCATGAAGTGATGGCATTGGTTGCCATGATATTAGTTTTCTGAATGTTGAGTTTTAAGCCAACTTTTTCACTCTCCTCTTTCACTTTCACCAAGAGGCTCTTTAGTTCCTCTTGGCTTTCTGCCACAAGAGTGGTGTCATTTGTGTATATGAATGGTTATCGACATTTCTCCCAGCAGCCTTGATTCCCGCTTGTGCTTCATCCAGCCCAAAATTTAGCATGATGTATTCTGCATGTAAGTTAAATAAGCAGGTGACAATATACTGGCTTGCCATACTCCTTTCCCAATTTGGAACCAATCTGTTGTTTTATGTCCGGTTCTAACTGTTGCTTCTTGACCTGCATACACATTTCTCAGGAGGCAGATAAGATGGTCTGGTGTTCTCATCTCTTGAAGAATTTTCCACAGTTTGTTGTAATCCACACAGTCAAAGGCTTTGGCATAGTCAATAAACAAAAGCATATGTTTTTCTGGAAGTCTCTTATTTTTTTTGATGATCCAGCTGATGTTAACAATTTTATTTCTGGTTTCTCTGCCTTTTCTAAATCTAGCTTGGACTTCTGGAGGTTCATGGTTCATGTACTGTTAAAGTCTGGCTTGGAGAATTTTGAGCTAGTTTTTAGTTATATTAGTTGCCTTAATTAGTTTTAATGTTATATGCAATTATTTTTCCTACTAACAAATAGTCATAAACTTTTAAAAAATGCATTTGAACTTTTCATTATGACAGTTGTATTTATTATACATAATGTAGCAATAAGATATTAATATAAGAAATATAGCATTATTTTCTTACCTTGATAAATTTTATCAAACTATTTGCTAAATTATTATTTGATTTTTGATAATGATTTTTTTTATTCAGTGACTTGTATATTATTATTACTCAGGCAGTTTAAATTATTTATTTGTCCATTGTCTAGCCATTTCAATGTTTTTCCAGTCACTATTTCTTCAAATTGGTTTAAAGTTTGGTTGGTCAAAGAATATCTAAGAGTAAGTTTTATTTTAGGTTCTTCCCTGGTGCCTCAGATAGTAAAGAATCCACCTGCAGTGGAGGAGACTCGAGTTCAATCCCTTGGTTGGGAAGATACCCTGGAGAAGGGAATGTTTACCCATTCCAGTATTTTTCCCTGGAGAATTCCATGGACAGAGGAGCCTGGTAGGCTACAGTTCATGTGGTCACAAAGAGGTAGACACAGCTAAGTGACTAACATTTGGCATTGTGGTTTTAAACTTTTATGAACCCCTGAGTAGGTAATATTTTCTGATTACTTTGCAGAGGAGTGGAAAATTGAGCATAAAATTCAAAATTCTGCCTGCTTCCCACAGGCTTTGTTTCCTTTTGTTCTTTCAAAATACAATATATGTCTTTAGAACAAACCAGTTTTACTTCCTTTGGGATTTTATTTTATCTTTTATAATGTTTTTTAACAAAGATTTTATTTTTTTTTAAATTTTGCTGTATTCAGGAATTTATTTTAATTTTGTTAGATAATTTTCTAAATATTATAAATTTCTTCCCCTTCCCCTTTCCCTCTCCCTGTTTACCATCACTCTATTAGCATGTTAGATATGGACAAATTTTAAAAATCTTTCTTCTCCTTCACCAATTCCATTTTTTCTGTAATATCTACCTACTCCTTACAGTCTTTTTTAAATTTTTTCATTTTATTTGGCCATCATGTTTTTCAACTTCCCTCATCTCAGTATTTCTTCACAGTGTTTGTTTAACTCTGGAAACACAGATACAATATCCACTAGAATCCTCTTGAGAATAAAATTAGAATACTCCTGTTCTTAAGTTTTTTGTGGAGTATAACATATAAGTAGAAAGCATGCATTACCTTCTAATGAACACACATATATAACCACTACCCAAAAAAAGAAAGCTTCTAGGTCATTTCTGTCCATACCCAATCACTATGCTCAACTTATTCCACAAAACTGGTTTCTCTGCTGAATTCTGTTTGCTGGAGTAGTTTTGCCTGGTTTGTTTGTGTTTTAATGAAGTCATGTGGTGTGCAGTATGGCGTATCTGGCTTCTTTCCCTTATACAAGATTCATCCACATTAATGTATTTGGCTGTGATTTGTCCATTTCTATTATATTTTATTTTGTGAGTAGAACACACTTCATCTATGCATTCTCTGTTAGACATTTGAATTGTGATCATTTATTGGATATTTACACTAATACCGTTACTAGCATATACACATCCCTTAGATATATGCCTAGGAATGGAAATGATAGTAAAAAGACATATATAAGTTTAACTTTAGCAGGGAGTGCTAAAGTAATTTCCAGTGCAGCTAGGGAATTTTATGATAAATGGGAATATTAGGTACCTAATATGGTCATGTATGGATGTAAGAGTTGGACTGTAAAGAAAGCTGAGTGCAAAGAATGGATGCTTTTGAACTGTGGTGTTAGAGAAGACTCTTGAGAGTCCCTTGGACTGCAAAGAAGTCCAACCAGTCCATCCTAAAGGAGATGAATCCTGGTTGTTCACTGGAAGGACTGATGTTAAAACTGAAACTCCAGTACTTTGGCCACCTCACAAGAAGAGTTGACTCATTGGAAAAGACCTTGATGCTGGGAGGGATTGGGGGCAGGAGGAGAAGGGGACAACAGAGGATGAGATGGCTGGATGGTATCACCTACTCGATGGACGTGAGTCAGAGTGAACTCTGGGAGTTGATGATGGACAGGGAGGCCTGGCGTGCTGTGATTCATGGAGTCGCAAAGAGTTGGACACGACTGAGTGACTGAACTGAACTGAATATTAGTATAGCTTGAGTATTACATGTGAAAACAATTAAAGAAACTTGATTGTATACTTTTCATGATGGATTTCTATGTGTACATGGGGTTTCCCAGGTGGAGCAGTGATAAAGAATCTGCCTGACAATGGAGGAGATACATGAGATGTGGGTTCAATCTCTGGCTCAGGAAGATTCCCTGGAGTGAATATGGCAACCCACTCTAGTATTCTTGATGGGAAATCTCATAGACAGAGAAGCCTGGTGGGTTACAGTCCTTGGAGGCATAGAGTTGGATACAACTGAAAGACTGAGCACACAAGCAGAGGTATAGAGGGACCATGGAGTTTCTCTTTAGAAGACTCAGAAAGATTACAGACATGTACTGAGAATTAATGGTGATTTTTTTTAAAGTCTCAATATGGCTTATTTTCTAAGCAAGGAATTCAAGTTTGTCATATGTTTTTTCATCTAAATGTTGTTTTGACTACACAAGAGTCAGAGGGAAGTATAAACTTATTATTTAGGTAAGTCTTCAAGAGTAGACACGAGTAAGGTCATAGAGATTTTCATGTCGTAGTTGAATTTAATCAGTGTGAAATTGAAGAACAATTTTAAATAAGGTACACACATGATTTAAGTTTGGAAAGCATAATCTAGCATTTGTATTAAGCCTATTGAAAATATGGACAAGTAAAGGCCAAAAGCTGAAACTCCAATACTTTGGCCACCTCATGAGAAGAATTGACTCATTGGAAAGGACTCTGATGCTGGGAGAGATTGGGGGCAGGAGGAGAAGGTGACAACAGAGGATGAGATGGCTGGATGGCATCACTGACTCAATGGACATGAGTTTGAGTGAACTCTGGGAGATTGTGATGGACAGGGAGGCCTGGCGTGCTGCAATTCATGGGGTTGCAAAGAGTCAGACACCACTGAGTGACTGAACTGAACTGAAATGAAAGGCCAAAAAAAAAGTATTTGGGAGACAAGCACAGTTTTCTACATGAGATTACTAAGATCTCAATTAGGGTAATATTCATGAAGAAGATATAAGCAGTATAAAAAGGGAAAGTCAATGCTGCTGCTGCTGCTAAGTCACTTCAGTCATGTCCGACTCTATGCGACCCCATAGACGGCAGCCCACTAGGATCCCCCGTCCCTGGGATTCTCCAGGCAAGAACACTGGAGTGGGTTGCCATTTCCTTCCCCAATGCATGAAAGTGAAGTCACTCAGTCATGTCCAACTCTTNTCACTTCAGTCATGTCCGACTCTATGCGACCCCATAGACGGCAGCCCACTAGGATCCCCCGTCCCTGGGATTCTCCAGGCAAGAACACTGGAGTGGGTTGCCATTTCCTTCCCCAATGCATGAAAGTGAAGTCACTCAGTCATGTCCAACTCTTCGCGACCCGATGGACTGCAGCCTACAGGCTCCTCCATCCATGGGGTTTTCTAGGCAAGAGTACTGGAGTGAGGTGCCATCGCCTTCTCCGGAAAGTCAATGAAACCTATTTAATAACTGAATCAGGTTTAGTGAGAGGAAAGGTAATCTCTCAGATTCTGAGGTTGATGTCTGGATGAATGGCAAACTCACTTAGATCAGAAGAAGCTAACTATAGCATTACGCTTCACGCCTTAACATATTTTATAAATGAAGCAAACAAATAAACATCAACATAATAAAATCTTCACTTGGGAATATTAATGAACTATAAAACCATCATGATTTATATGTAAAATGGTACACACACACACATACAAACACACCCCATGTTATTGTTATTATGTTAGCCCGAAGTGTCTCCCCATGTGCATCTGCAGCAAATACAGTATTTTTCTTTTTTTTTCTGAAATAAAGGACCATTAGAGTCAGAGGACACTGAGAGTGAGAACTCACTTGTCAGAATCCACAACTTCATTGAAATGGAAGGAGATTATTAAGACACATGAAAAAAATATGCAAGTACCACCAGAAAACAAACAAGGAAACAAAAATATTTATTCATCAGAATGCAGAGCCATCCTTCTTACTTGGAGACAGAAAGATTTTTCAAACTGTATACTAACTCAATATTTCCTCTTCCAGAAGATGAAGACATGAGTAATAATATTCAGGATGATATTTTTAGACATGTATTTAAATTTTTATATAAGTTTGTGCTTATAACAAGACTAGATAAGGTGAATTTGGCTTTGCACTTGCTGTTTGTAATTTCATACACAGGGTATTTTTCTTGCCAATTTGCATATTTTGCCTTTTTATGCCAGTAATTTGTTTGCCAAAATGTTGTGTTAAGCTAACTTCTATTATTGCCAGAAAACATAGAAACATAGTGGGACTTCCTTAATAGCTGGAAAGGATCTAGTTAATCACATGCATATGACAGCTGGAGGTTCATATCTTTGGGAGTGAAGTTGTGATTACACAAAACAAATAGAAAACTTTTATCCAATGAGCTTCCTTAACTGAATTACTAAAGTTTGCTAATCATATGTAAATGGGTTCCAATAGATGAGGAGATTTTAAGTGTTTAGCTTATAGAATGCTTAAAAGATAATACTTTTTCACTGAAAAGCACACTAAATCATAAGCAAGGATTTTAAACCAAATGTTAAATTACAGTTTTTGATCAGAGATGGAACCTGTGAAGTACTCTTTATATATTGGGAATAAGAATAAAAAAATCATGAGCAGGAAGTCATTTCTTCCTAGAGATTTAACAGTAGCTTTTAGCCTGTCAATCAGTCAAACATTTCATGTGCCACAGTTCAGTTTAGAAAACATAGGCTCATACACATGTACAATGTTACAGGTCTATGGAGTATGCTTGCTTTCCCAATACACACAAGCATATTTATGGTAACTGTCATTTGGATTGATAAAGTGTGTACAGAAAGGAAGAAAAGGTCATTCTTGCATAAAATATCAGAAGATGTCAGTAATTTGAGAACTAATGACTTAAAGGCTTAGGAAAATATGAAGAAAACAGAGCAGTGTTCTTGTACGATTTATTTGATTCTTATCTAATGACATGTGCTCAATAAATCTTCCTCATTCCAGAATACGTGTGATGGTCCCCAGAAACTGTCCTAAGCTAAAGAGGTGGGTAAAAAACAAAAAATGTGAAGCATGAAGTTTATTAGGATATATTATGAAGTTTATTAGGATATATAAATAGAGTTTTTTTGCCTTATGATTATACAGTGGAAGTGAGAAATAGATTTAAGGGCCAGATCTGATAGATAGAGTGCCTGATGAACTAGGGACTGAGGTTCATGACATTGTACAGGAGACAAGGATCAAGACCATCCCCATGGAAAAGAAATGCAAAAATGCAAAATGGCTGTCTGGGGAGGCCTTACAAATAGCTGTGAAAAAAAAGAGATGTGAAAAGCAAAGGAGAAAAGGAAAGATATAAGCATCTGAATGCAAAGTTCCAAAGAATAGCAAGAAGAGATAAGAAAGCCTTCCTCAGCAATCAATGCAAAGAAATAGAGGAAAACAACAAAATGGCAAAGACTAGAGATCTCTTCAAGAAAACTAGAGATACCAAGGGAACATTTTGTGCAAGGATGGGCTCAATAAAGGACAGAAACAGAATGGACCTAACAGAAGCAGAAGACATTAAGAAGAGGTGACAAGAATGCACAGAACTGTACAAAAAAGATCTTCACGACCAAAATAATCATGATGGGTGATTATTCACCTAGAGCCAGACATCCTGGAATGTGAAATCAGGTGGGCCTTAGAAAATATCACTATTAACAAAGCTAGTGGAGGTGAGGAATTCCAGTTGAGCTATTTCAAATCCTGAAAGATGATGCTGTGAAAGTGCTGCACTCAATATGCCAGCAAAGTTGGAAAACTCAGCAGTGGCCACAGGACTGGAAAAGGTCAGTTTTCATTCCAATCCCAAAGAAAGGCAATGCCAAAGAATGCTCAAACTACCACACAATTGCACTCACCTCACATGGTAGTAAAGTAATGCTCAAATTCTCCAAGCCAGGCCTCAGCAATACATCAACCATGAACTTCCAGATGTTCAAGCTGGTTTTAGAAAAGGCAAAGGAACCAGAGATCAAATTGCCAACATCTGCTGGATCATCAAAAAAGCAAGAGAGTTCCAGAAAAAAACATCTATTTCTGCTTTATTGACTATGCCAAAGCCTTTGACTGTGTGGATCACAATAAACTATGGAAAATTCTGAAAGAGATGGGAATAACCAGACTACCTGACCTGCCTCTTGAGATACCTGTATGCAGGTCAGGAAACAACAGTTATTAGTGGACATGGAACAACAGACTGGTTCCAAATAGGAAAAGGAGTACGTCAAGGCTGTATATTGTCACCCTGCTTATTTAATTATATGCAGAGTACATCATGAGAAACACTGGGCTGGAAGAAGCACAAGCTGGAATCAAGATTGCCGGGAGAAATATCAATAACCTCAGATATGCAGATGACACCACCCTTATGGCAGAAAGTGAAGAGGAACTAAAAAGCCTCTTGATGAAAGTGAAAGAGGAGAGTGAAAAAGTTGGCTTAAAGCTCAACATTCAGAAAGCAAAGATCATGGCATCTGGTTCCATCACTTCATGGGAAATGGATGGAGAAACAGTAGAAACAGTGTCAGACTTTATTTTGGGGAGATCCAAAATCACTGAGGATGGTGATTACAGCCATGAAATTAAAAGACACTTACTCCTTGGAAGGAAAGTTATGACCAACCCAGATAGCATATTCAAAAGCAGAGGCATTACTTTGCCAACAAAGGCCCATCTAGTCAAGGCTATGGTTTTTCCAGTGGTCACGTATGGATGTGAGAGTTGGACTGTGAAGAAGGCTGAGCACCGAAGAATTGATGATTTTGAACTGTGGTGTTGGAGAAGACTCTTGAGAGTCCCTTGGACTACAAGGAGATCCAACCAGTCCATTCTAAAGGAGATTAGTCCTGGGTGTTCTTTGGAAGAAATGATGCTAAGGCTGAAACTCCAGCACTTTGGCCACCTCATGTGGAGAGTTGACTCATTGGAAAAGACTCTGATGCTGGGAGGGATTGGGAGCAGGAGGAGAAGGGAACGACAGAGGATGAGATGGCTGGATAGCATCACTGACTCGATGGATGTGAGTTTGATTGATCTCTGGGAGTTGGTGATGGACAGGGAGGCCTGGCGTGCTTCTATTCATGGAGTTGCAAAGATTCAGACATGACTGAGCGACTGAACTGAACTTAGAAGACTTTTGAAAGTCAAAAACTATGATATAATACATTCCAGATCTACTGATTTACTTTTTTGACCATCTAGAAATAAATATCCCAATATAGTTCAGTACATGAGTTTAAGAATAGTTTAATTTAGGAACTAGACATTTGTAACTTTTAACCACATAAGTAATTGGAGAATAGTATGCAGTGCTTTATTTTTAGATGTACAAATGACAAAAATTAAATTAAAAATCTGTGTCAAAGAATGTAATTTTTTAAGTATAGTAATTACTACAGTGGCTGTCTCTTATACACATCTAGATGTGTATAAGAGACAGCTCATGTCCATCGAGCTGGTAATTAAAAAAAAAAAAAAAAAAAAAAGGCCTTTGAGAAAATGTCAGGGTATCACACAATATCCTTGCTGCTTTGGTCTGAACACCAGTTTTCCTTTCAGTCGGTCTCTACGGGATGCACCGAGTGATGAAGAATTTTCTCCATGTGGGAGAGGTCACTTTCCTGTGTCTGGGCACAGTGCGTATTCTTATCAGCACTTTGGTACAAGATCAGTGTGGATAGTAAAGCACATCAGAGCCTACTTTTGCCTATTCACAAGTAAAACAAAATATGTTTGAAAATTAGGAAAGTGGTAGCCTTACTCTGTTGTTGAGGAGATACTACTGCTCTGGATTTTATAAACTGCTATAGCAGTCGAAGCAGACATATTTTGAATTAACACATCTTTAAAATGAAGGAAGATAATTGTGTAGACTGAATTATATAAAACTGATTATTCTTTGCTATTTATTGAATTTAATCACAAGATTAAAGTTAAATTTGAAAGAGATTTGTCCTATTTTTTCCTCCCTGGATTCATAAAACCTCTTTATATCATGAGAAATAATTTTTAAATGATTTTCCTCCAAAGTAGAACATAATTTTTTCTAGATTTTCAGCTCATTTGGAACCTTATGAATCAGATGAACTAATTTTTTTCCTTATATGAGTAAACAAAAGAGAGTGAAAGTATCAGTATCAAGTATCAATGAAAATATCAATAACAGCCCAGGCACTGATCTAATGGATCTGTTGCTTAAAGGCTGAAAAAGTGCTAACATGAGCAAAGGTCATAATGAAAGTCTTTTTCTTTCACTTTACTTAACCAGTCTTGTACTTGCACAACAAAAGACCTAAAGCCACTTGGTAAATTCTAGATGTGATCTGTCCTGAAAGAATAAGAATTTATCTCTAAAAACAGATGGATTTAGACAGATACTGAGTAGATACTAGTGCTAGATACTGTATTAAGTGCTTTGCATAAAAACTCATTTAATTTTCCAAATGATCCTGGATATTGTATTGCTATCCCCATTTTCTAGAAGAGAAAAGGAAGGCCTCAAATTTTTAATACATTGCCAAAAAAATACACAGCCTATTTATTGCAGAATTAGGAATCTAACCTAGATTTATGTGAATCCAAAGTCTATGTTTTTAATCCATATTACTAAACTAAGACCATATGGCAAATGTTATGAGCAAGTAGTCATTGTCTAGTAGAGAAACGATTAATAAAAATGTTCCTTGGAAATGCTTAATTGTTTAATATTATTTACATTGAGTTCATATATGCTAGATTAGTTTAATTGTATTAGCATTCTATTTTTACCAATCTGATTAAAACTGAGCAACTCTACGGGAAAAGAAGAATTACCTGCTCAAATACTGAACTAAAACATGTGAGATTTTTGAAACAAAACATTGTTCTTTCTTTTAAAACATTTAGTTTTGGAGTCATTCGTTACATAAAATGTAGTACTAGAAAAGGTTTGATGCTATTAAAAAATACATATGCCTTTGACTTTGGCATCAAGTTAAGGAAGAAGGAATCAAAGAGCCTTGATGAAATTATTATGTTAAAAATAGTGAAGGTTGTTTAACTGGAGGTTGGAGAAAACTGTACATTTGGTATTTTTACCAAGCCAGTTTCTTTGCCCAGTCTACAGCAGGTCAAACACTAAGACCCTGAGGTTCTCAGCAGAGAAAAGTTACATTCACAAGGCAGCCAAGCAGAGAGACAGGAGAACAAATCTCAAGTCTGCCACTGCAAAGGACAGGCGCTGGAGGTATTTACCAGTTGGTAGGGTCCTCTGAGGCATCAGGTGCCTGGGGAAAGTCAATTGAAAATTTTAAAAAAGGTGAGGTAATTGTGGTTTTGTGGAAGCACAAGGACGCCATGTGCTCCTTAATGGAAGCCATGTTCATAACATGGCTGTGTGAGTGTGTTCTGAGGGTGGAGTTTTTGACTCTTTGAAGACAAAAGGTCACTGAGCAGACACTCCAGCATCCCCAGTTAGAGAGTTGGTGGTCTTGACCAGCCTTAGCAAGCTTGAGCTCAAACTGGACACAGCTTACCCCAAGTTCCTGAAAATTAAGTTGGGCAAACATCTTATTATCTAGACTAGTGATGCTTGAAGAACTGTTAAAGTTTCTAAACAGTAAAGGTGAACTTGATCAGTGAATGCAGATTATACTTCATTATTAATCAAGTTATAGTTTAATGCATCTAACTGACAACTACCCTTAATTTCAATATCCTGGCAGAAGAGTTGATAACAGTTTTGCCTGTACTATCAGGAAAATTAGAATGGTACTGACAATCTCAGATTTGGGTAAATTATTTTCTAACAAATTCTGAAATTTCCAACTGACCTCATCTTGCCTAAAATAAAATAAATAAAAATTAACTATAAATAAGAATACATAAGAAAAAATGAAGTAAAAAATGATATAATTCCAAAAACAGCTGACAATCAGTAAAGGAGTTTTATTAGCATTTACTAGAACATGCAAGGACAGTTCATATATAAAGAGATTTTTGGCAATCTAGTCATCCATGGTCAGAAAGCAGAGTCAAGAATCTACTTGGATGCAAATATGTGCCATTTCTTATAAAAATGGAATAAGACTCAGATAGAAGTGTCCTCATCCAATGAAAATATCTCTGAATACTCGTGGTTACTAAATAAATTGCAAACTTCAGTTTTATGTTAGTTTCATGTTATCACTTCTCTTCTGGAGAAGAGAATGGTAACCCATTTCAGTATTCTTCCCTGGACAATTCCATGGACAGAGGAGCTGATGGGCCACAGCCTAAGAGGTTGCAGAGTCAGACATGACTGAGTGATTAACACTTTTATTATCACCTCTATTGGTCTATACTTAAAATATTTTACTACACATAGTTGTTATAAATTACATGTTTATTTTATATCTAAAACTTGTCTGAATTCTTGAAACTGACCATTTGTATAAACAAGCTAAAAGAAAAGAAAACATTTTCCTCTAACTTTTATATAACTTTAACCCAAAGTCTTATTTATTCAAGGATTCATGATTTATACAGGATTACACAAAGATGTGTTTGAAGTCTGAATTTACAAAGATCTCTTTCTCATTTGCCAGATAATTGACCTTGGCCCTAGCTTCACGTTTGGAGATTGATGTCAATAGAGAAATTAAATTAGTTTTGAGTTTAATAAGTGTTACTAGAGTTGTGAGTGGAGAAGGAAATGGCAACCTACTCCAGTATTCTTGCCTGGAGAATCCCAGGGACACAGGAGCCTGGTGGGCTGCCGTCTATGGAGTCTCACAGAGTCGGACATGACTGACGCAACTTAGCAGCAGCAGCAGCAGAATTGTGAGGCTATATTGATATGACCACTCATACACATTTTCCTGCGATAGAAAACATTTGTATTGCAATCACATACGTGGATGTGACATAATCAGTTTTATGTAGGATGCTCCTTTTGTGTTCATTTCTGCTTCTCATATCCAGTTATTTTCTTCCAAGGCTTAAAACAGAAATCTCATGCTTAGTTAAACCTCCCAGTTTCCAAAACAGTCTGAGAAAAATGTATCCTTAGCTCTCAAACAAATGATTATTTTAGAGATATAGACTGTATTTTTTTTCTATTCTGATAATTATCTCTTTTTTTATGTGCCTATCTCTTTACCATCATATATTTTCTTTAAGTGATTGCAGTTGTGATGGGTTTTTGCTTAAATATACAAATCGTTGCCTTCAGTCTTCTTTATCCCATCATCACAACAACCTTATTGGATAGACTGACAATCCTTCAATTCGAGAAATGAAGTCATTTGTAGGTTAAGCAACTTATTTAAATCCCTGTGGCTAATCATAAAAATAATTAATGATGGTATTGCCATGGTTTCATTTGGATGAAGAATAGGGGAAGGAAAATTAGAAAAATAAGTTGCTTGTTACGATCTCTTTACTAATTGAATAAGAGGCACAAATACAAGCAGAAAACACGGAGCTCTTGGTGATGTGTTACTGAGATCTAAATGCAATCATAATTGTGCTCAAGGCCCAGCTGTTAAAACATTGCAGTCGCTTGATCTTCTGGTATCTTGTCAGAGAGCTTTTCACTGTGAAGAAGTGTTGAAACAGCTGTGTGTATATGTGTAACTGTTAGTTTAGGGATACGCTTTCTGCTGGCTAATACTAAGACCTGTGACAAAAAATTATTCTGTAAAAATTAGGTGAGTGAAAAACACACAAAAGGGAGAAATGGTGAATTCTTCCTATAGTCTATGAGTTCACATAAATCTGCTGCTGCTGCTACTGCTGCTAATTGGCGTCAGTTGTGTCTGATTCTGTGCGACCCCATAGATGGCAGCCCACCAGGCTCCACTGTCCCTGAGATTCTCCAGGCAAGAACAATGGAGTGGGTTGCCATTTCCTTCTCCAATTCATGAAAGTGAAAAGTGAAAGGGAAGTCACTGAGTAGACCCCATGGACTGAAGCCTATCCTCTGTCCATGGGATTTTCCAGGCAAGAGTACTGGAGTGGATTGCCATTGCCTTCTCTGCACATTAATCTAGGGACAGCTTTTATCACAGTTTCATTTTTTTATTATAAAACTTAATTGGGTGTGCATATATGTGTGGTTGATTGGTTTGTTTTGGATTGATTTTTTCCAAACAAACATATTCTTTAAACTACAGCACCTTATAAGAAACAACAATAGCCAGCATTTTAGATGAAAATCTTTAGTTTTTTATGCTGTGGTACAATAAGAATCATCTGCCAGTATCAAATAAAATCAATTGCAACTTTTCTGACCAGAAATCTGAAAAGAAGTAAAACGTGAGAAATCCAGGAAAGATCATGTTTAGTTGCATTTCCACATCAAAACCCTTTTTGGAAGAGCTGATCAGCTGTAATTTTATTAGAATCATTAATAATCATGACATGTCACAGAGGCTCTCAGCAATAGGCTAATCTCCTGGGTGGCTGAATACCTATATTTTTAGAAGACTGTGAATGTTACTTAACCTAATGTACAGCCTGGCCTGCTCACAGAACAAAGGTTTGAGTGAATATCAAAGGAGAGCTAGCTGGCTGCATACCAGTCCTTTCCTGCCCAGAGGCAGAGAGGCAGGCTTGCGACAGCCAGAACCAGAAGGCAAAGGGCTGCTGCAATCTCAGTCCCAGAGACAGCATCTTCCACCAAACTGTGAGCAGGCTCCCAGCTGCTAACCACATTTTCCTGAGATCCTGGATGGCTGACATCTTCCAGGAGGGTCGCAGCCTGAGATCAGCTCTCCAGAGACATATCGCAAACCTGAGAAGGTGCTCTCATGGAGCATCTGGAAAAATGAGCTGCTGGGACCAGGGAGGTGATAAAGACGCATGGCTCACCTGGGATGGTGTACTTGCCAAGCACTTGGTCACCTGAGCTGCTCAGACCTGGGAAGGGCGCAAAGTACACATCCAACCCACAGAGACAGAGGTAGAACTGTGTTTGAGTATCTCCTGTGGAGGCAGGCATCAGCAGTGGCCTGCCGCAGGATCAGGAGCTCTGGGTGCAGCAGACCTGGATATGGCGTTAGCCCTCTTGGAGGGGGTCGCCATTAACCCCATCATAGAGCCACCAGAACTTACACAGGACTGGAGAAGCAGAATCTTGGAGGGCTCAAACAAAATCTTGTGTGCACCAGGACCCAGGAGAAAGGAGCAGTCACCCCACAAGTAACTGATGCAGACATGCTCATGAGTGTGACCCAGATGTACCCATGAGTGTCCAGGAGTTTCTGGAAGAGGCGTGGGTCAGCGGTGACCTGCTACAGGTTGGGAGCACTGAATGCAGCAGTATATCATGGGACCTTTTGAAGAGGGATAGTATGGGGAGGGAGATGGGAGGAGGGTTCAGGATTGGGAACACATGTACACCCGTGGCAGATTCATGTTGATGTATGGCAAAACCAATACAATATTGTAAAGAAAAAATAAATAAATAAATAATAAAATTAAATTAAAAAATGAAGGAGATCTCAAATATCTTCATTACCTCCACCATCATTTGGCCTCAGGTCAAGCAACAGGGAGGGAACACAATTCTTCCAATCAACAGAAATTTGGATTAAAGATTTACTAAACATGGGTGGGTACATTAGAACAAGACTCGATTTTGTCAAGAAAACCACAATCACAGAAAACTAACCAGACTGGTCACATGGACCACAGCCTTGTCTAGCTCAAGGAAACTACGAGCCATGACTTGTAAGGCTACCCAAGATGGATGGGTCATGACAGAGAGTTCTGACAAAACGTGGTCCACTAGAAAAGGGAATGGCAAACGATTTCACCATTCTTGCCTTGAGAAAACTATGAACAGTATGAAAAGGCAAAAATATAGAACAATGAAAGATGAACTCCCCAGGTTGGTAGGTGTCCAATGCTACTGGAGAAAAGTAGAGAAAGAACTCCAGAGAGAATGAAGAGATGGAGCCAAAGCAAAAACAACACCCAGCGTGGATGTGACAGGTGATGGAAGTAAAGTCCAATATTGTAAAGAGCAATATTACATAGGAAACTGGAATGATAGGGCCATGAATCAAAGCAAATTGGATGTGATCAAACAAGAAATGACAAGACTGAACATGAATATTTTATGAATCAGCAAACGAAAATGGACTGGAATGGGTGAATTTAACTAAGATGACCATTGTATCTACTACAGTGGGCAAGAATCCCTCAGAAGAAATGGACTAACCATCATAGTCAACAAAATTGTCCAAAATGCAGTACTTGGATACAGTCTCAAAAATGACAAAATGAACTCTGTTCGTTTCCAAGGCAAAATGACAGTAATCCAAATCTATGCCTTGACCAGTAATGTTTAAAAAAGCTGAAGTTGAGGGGTTAGGTGAAGGCCACAAGATCTTCTAGAAATAATACCAAAAAAAAGATATCTTCTTCATTATCAGTTCAGTTCAGTTCAGTTGCTCAGTTGTGTCCGACTCTTTGTGACCTCATGAATCGCAGCACGCCAGGCCTCCCTGTCCATCACCAACTCCCGGAGTTCACTCAGACTCAAGTTCATCGAGTCAGAGATGCCATCCAGCCATCATATCCTCTGTCATCCCCTTCTCCTCCTGCCCTCAATCCCTCCCACTATCAGAATCTTTTCCAATGAGTCAACTCTTCACATGAGATGGCCAGAGTACTGGAGTTTCAGCATTAGCATCATTCCTTCCAAAAAAATCCCAGGGCTGATCTCCTTCAGAATGGACTGGTTGGATCTCCTTGCAGTCCAAGAGTCCTCTTCAACATCACAGTTCAAAAGCATCAATTCATCAGGGCTCAGCTTTCTTCACAGTCCAAGTCTCACATCCATACATGACTACTGGAAAAACCATAGCCTTGACTAGATGGACCTTTGTTGGCAAAGTAATGCCTCTGCTTTTCAATACGGTATCTAGGTTGGTCATAACTTTTCTTCCAAGGAGTAAGCGTCTTCTAATTTCATGGCTGCAGTCACCATCTGTAGTGATTTTGGAGTCCCGAAAAATAAAATTTTCCAATGAGTCAACTCTTCACATGAGATGGCCAGAGTACTGGAGTTTCAGCATTAGCATCATTCCTTCCAAAAAAATCCCAGGGCTGATCTCCTTCAGAATGGACTGGTTGGATCTCCTTGCAGTCCAAGAGTCCTCTTCAACATCACAGTTCAAAAGCATCAATTCATCAGGGCTCAGCTTTCTTCACAGTCCAAGTCTCACATCCATACATGACTACTGGAAAAACCATAGCCTTGACTAGATGGACCTTTGTTGGCAAAGTAATGCCTCTGCTTTTCAATACGGTATCTAGGTTGGTCATAACTTTTCTTCCAAGGAGTAAGCCTCTTTTAATTTCATGGCTGCAGTCACCATCTGTAGTGATTTTGGAGTCCCGAAAAATAAAGCCTGACAATGTTTCTACTGCTTCTCCATCTATTTCCCATGAAGTGATGGGACCAGATGCCATGATCCTCGCTTTCTGAAAGTTGAGCTTTAAGCCAACTTTTTCACTCTCCTCTTTTACTTTCATCAAGAGGCTTTTTAGTTCCTCTTCACTTTCTGCCCTAAGGATGGTGTCATCTGCATATCTGAGGTTATTGATATTTCTCCCGGGAATCTTGATTCCAGCTTGTGCTTCCTCCAGCCCAGCATTTCTCATGATGTGCTCTGCATATAAGTTAAATAAGCAAGGTAACAATATACAGCCTTGACATAATGCTTTTCATATTTGGAACCAGCCTGTTGTTCCAAGTCTAGTTCTAACTGTTGCTTCCTGACCTGCATATAGATTTTTCAAGAGGCAGGTCAGGTGTTCTGGTATTCCCATCTCTTTCAGAATTTTCCATAGTTTATTGTGATCCACACAGTCAGAGGTTTTGGCATAGCCAATAAAGCAGAAATAGATGATTTTTCTGGAACTCTCTTGCTTTTTCCATGATCCAGCTGATGTTGGCAGTTTGATCTCTGGTTCCTCTGCCTTTTCTAAAACCAGCTTGAACATCAGGGAGTTCACGGTGCACGTATTGCTGAAGCCTGGCTCGGAGAATTTTGAGCATTACTTTACTAGCATGTGAGATGAGTGCAATTGTGCGGTAGTTTGAGCATTCTTTGGCATTGCCTTTCTTGGGGATTGGAATGAAAACTGACCTTTTCCAGTCTTGTGGCCACTGCTGAGTTTTCCAACTTTGCTGGCAGATTGAGTGCAGCACTTTCACAGCATCATCTTTCAGGATTTGAAATAGCTCAACTGGAATTCCATCACCTCCACTAGCTTTGTTCATAGTGATGCTTTCTAAAGCCCACTTGACCTCACATGCCAGGATGTCTGGCTCTAGGTGACTAATCACACCATTGTGCTTACCTGGGTCATGACAATCTTTTTTGTATAGTTCTTCTACATATTCTTGCCACCTCTTCTTAATGTCTTCTGCTTCTGTTAGCTTTATATCATTTCTGTCCTTAATTGAGCCCACCTTTGCATGAAATTCTCCTTTGGTGTCTCTAATTTTCTTGACGAGATCTCTAGTCTCTGTCATTCTGTTGTTTTCCTCTATTTCTTTGCACTGATCCCTGAGGAAGGCTTTCTTATGTCTTCTTGCTATTCTTTGGAACTCTGCATTCAGATTGTATATCTTTCATTTTCTCCTTTGCTTCTCACTTCTTTTCACAGCTATTTGTAAGGCCTCCACAGACAGCCATTTTGCTTTTTTGCATTTATTTTCCATGGAGATGGCCTTGATCCCTGTCTCCTTTACAATGTCATGAACCTCTGTCCATAGTTCATCAGGCACTCTATCTATCAGATCTAGTCCCTTAAATCCATTTCTCACTTCCACTGTATAATCATAAAGAATTTGATTTAGGTCATACCTGAATGGTCTAGTGGTTTTCCGTACTTTCTTCAATTTAAGTCTGAATTTGGCAATAAGGAGTTCATGATCTGAGCCACAGTCAGCTCCTGGTCTTGTTTTTCCTGACTGTATAGACTTCTCCATTTTTGGCTGCAAAGAATATAGTCAATCTGATTTCGATGTTGACCATCTGGTGTTGTCCCTGTGTAGAGTCTTCTCTTGTGTTTTTGGAAGACAGTGTTGGCTCTTCATTATAGAGGACTGGAATGCAAAAGTAGAAAGTCAAGAGATACCTGGAGTAACAGGCAAATTTAGCCTTGCAAACTAAATGATGCAGGGCAAAGATTTTTGCCAAGAGAATGCACTGGTCATAGCAAACACCCTCTTCCAACAACACAAGAGAAAGCTCTACACATGGACATTATCAGATGGTCAAAACTGAAATCAGATTGATTATATTCTTTGCAGACAAAGATGGATAAGCACTATACAGTCAGCAAAAACAAGACCAGGAGCTGACTGTGGCTCAGATCATGAACTGCTGATTGCCAAATTCAGACTGAAATTGAAGAAAGTAGGGAAAACCAGTAGACCATTCAGGTATGATTTAAATCCCTTATGATTATACAGTGGAAGTGACAAATAGACTCAAGGGATTAGATCTGATAGAGAACCTGATGAACTATGACTGGAGGTTCATGACATTCTACAAGAGGCAGGGATCAAGACCATCCCCAGAAAAAGAAATGCAAAAAGGCAAAATGGTTGTCACAGGAGGCCTTAAAAAGAACTGAAAAAAGAAGAGAAGCTAAAAGCAAAGGAGAAGAGGAAAAATATACTCATTTGAATGTAGACTTACAAAAAAAAGCAAGGAGAGATAAGAAAGCCTTCCTGAGTGATCAGTGCAAAGAAATGATGAACACAATAGAACGGGAAAGACTAGAGATTTCTTCAAGAAAATTAGCGATACAAAGGGGATATTTCATGCAAAGATGAGCAAAATAAAGGACAGAAATGGTATGGAGCTAACAGAAGCAGAAGATATTAAGGAGAGGTGGCAAAAATACACAGAAGAATTATACAAAAAAAGATCGTCCAGACCCAGGTAACCATGATGGTGTGATCACTCACCTAGAGCCAGACATCCTGAATGCAAAGTCAAGTGAGCCTTATGAAACATCACTTCGAGCAAAGCTAGTGCAGTTGATGGAATTCCAGTTGACTTTTTCAAATCCTAACTGATGATGCTATGAAAATGCTGCCCTCAATATGCCAGCAAATTTGGAAAACTCAGCAGTGGCCTCAGGACTGGAAAAGGTCAGTTTTCATTCCAATCCTAAAGACAGACAGTCCCAACGATAGTTCAAACTACTGCACAATTGCCCTCATCTCACACACTTGCAAAGTAATGAAAAAAACACTTGCTCCTTGGAAGAAAAGCTATGACCAACCTAGACAGCATATTACAAAGCAGAGACATTTCTTTGCCAATAAAAGTCTGTCTAATCTAAACTATGGTTTTTCCAGTGGTCATGTATGGATGTGAGAGTTGGACTATAAGGAAAGTTGAGCACCAAAAAACAATTGATACTTTTGAACTGTGGTTTTGTAGAAGACTCTTGAGAGTCCCTTGGACTGCAAGGAGCTCAACAGTCAATCCTAAAGGAAATCAGTCCTGAATATTCATTGGAAGGACCAATGCTGAAACTCCAACACTTTGACCACCTGATGCGAAGAAGTGACTCATTGGAAAAGACCCTGATGATGTGAAAGATTGAACTCAGGAGAAGAAGGGGATTATAGGGGATGAGATGGTTGGATGGCATCACCAACACGATGGACCTGAGTTTGTGTCAGCTCTGAGAGTTGGTGATGAACAGGGAAGACTGGCCGCCGCAGTCCATGGTGTTGCAAAGAGTAAGACACTATTGAGCGACTGAACTGAACTGAACTGAGTGCTACTTTAATTATTTAGCAGTTGGTTGGCTCACATAAGTCTTATGCACTTGTATAAATCTTCAGTGATCTAATCCTATCTAAGTAATGTAGAAAGTAATATAACACATTTGACATAAACCTTGATAATAATACTGCTGCATGCACAAATGATTATCACTGAAATATCTAAATTTTTCAGATTTATTTTTCTTAACTTGCTAATTAATGTGTGAGTATTCAGGTACTACATTTAGTCCCAAATTTTAAACTAAATGTTTTATTTCACCAGAATCTCCAATATTTTCCCTTTCCATATAGTCATAATCTTGCACTTGTGTTAGAAAATAAAATTCCTGCTCAATTTAGGAATGCTTTATTTGCAACCTATTCAGGAAGAAATATGTTTTTAAGTGTGCATTAATGTTAAGTGTGTTCATCAATGCTTGGATTGCTCTAATCAAGAACTCATTCAGTAAAAAATGAATTAAATCATGCAGAGAATAGATAATTCCAATTGTTAAGTGTCATTATAAAAGATAAAATGTTATCCTCAACAAACTAAAAAGTTTTAAACCTTATTTGATATTATCTACCACCATATTAAATTTCTTAAAAATCAAAATTCTGTATCCTAGCTCTATGCATCTGAAAAACTGGTTAAAATATAATTATTTTCGAATAAACCAAGTATGTTTTTATTATATATTCCAAACACAGAAATAATCAGTGTACTTATATAGATGTGGGTAGTCAAAATCTTGGTTTATGTTTTCAAATGCTGCAATAATTATGGGGAGATAGATGGTGTTTGTGGAAATAGCCACTGCTAGTGTAACCAATTATTAATGTTTACAGTTTTTCTAATAACACTTGTTATATAACTGAAATTGGGGACCAGAGGGAGTGGCTCCTTTTTGAAATTACATTTCATTTAAGCTGTCATGTCAAATTATATTAATTCTTCCTTTATATGTGTGATAGTTTCGGACCATTTTACATTCCACCCAATAGAGCTCCAGGGTTCCAATTGCTCCATACTCTCACCAACGCATGTTATATTTGTTTTGGTTTTGTGACCGTTGTCATCCTAAGGATGTGAGATGATATGTCATTGTAGCTATGATCTGCATTTCTCAGATAGTTAGTGATATTGAGCATTGTTTAATATGTTTGAGGGCTTGAATATTTTGTTTCTTTTCAGAGTTGTCTATTTAGGTTCTTTGCTTATTTTTAAATCAGGATTTCTTTCTTTTCTTTTTTTTTTTTTTT
>SJYT01063596.1:716466-728054 GCA_006410635.1 Cephalophus harveyi
TGCAAAGATGGGCTCAATAAAGGACAGAAATGGTATGGACCTAACAGAAGCAGAAGATATTAAGAAGAGGTGGCAAGAATACACAGAAGAACTGTACAAAAAAGATCTTCAAGACCCAGGTAAGCACGATGGTGTGATCACTCACCTAGAGCCAGACATCCTGGAATGTGAAGTCAAGTGGGCCTTAGAAAGCATCACCACTAACAAAGCTAGTGGAGGTGATGGAATTCCAGTTGAGCTATTTCAAATCCTGAAAGATGATGCTGTGAAAGTGCTGCACTCATTATGCCAGGAAAGTTGGAAAACTCAGCAGTGGCCACAGGACTGGAAAAGGTCAGTTTTCATTTCAATCCCAAAGAAAGGCAATGCCAAAGAATGCTCAAACGACCGCACAATTGCACTCATCTCACATGCTAGTACAGTAATGCTCAAAATTCTCCAAGCCAGACTTCAGCAATATGTGAACTGTGAACTTCCAGATGTTCAAGTTGGTTTTAGAAAAGGCAGAGGAACCAAATATCAAATTGCCAACATCTGCTGGATCATCAAAAAAGCAAGAGAGTTCCAGAAAAACATCTACTTTTGCTTTATTGACTATGCCAAAACCTTTGACTGTGTGGATCACAATAAACTATAGAAAATTCTGAAAGAGATGGGAATACGAGACCACCTGACCTGCCTCTTGAGAAACCTATATGCAGGTCAGGAAGCAACAGTTAGAACTGGATATGGAACAACAGACTTGTTCCAAATAGGAAAAGGAGTACGTCAAGGTTGTATAATGTCACCCTCCTCATTTAACTTATATGCAGAGTACATCATGAGTATGCTGGGCTGGAAGAAGCATAAGCTGGAATCAAGATTTTCGGGAGAAATATCAACAACCTCAGATAAGCAGATGACACCACCCATATGGTAGAAAGTGAAGAGGAGCTAAAAAGCCTCTTGATGAAAGTGAAAGAGGAGAGCGAAAAAGTTGGCTTAAAGCTCAACATTCAGAAAACAAAGATCATGGCATCCAGTCCCATCACTTCATGGCAAATAGGTGGGGAAACAGTGGCTGACTTTATTTTTGGGGGGCTCCAAAATCACTGCAGATGGTGGTTGCAGCCATGAAATTAAACTACACTTACTCCTTGGAAGGAAAGTTATGACCCACCTAGACAGCACATTAAAAAGGAGACACATTACTTTGTCTTCAAAGGTTCACCTAGTCAAGGCTATGGTTTTTCCAGCAGTCATGTATGGATGTGAGAGTTAGACTATAAAGAAAGCTGAGCACCAAAGAATTGATGCTCTTGAACTGTAGTGTTGGAGAGGACTCTTGAGAGTCCCTTGGACTGCAAGGAGATCCAAACAGTCCATCCTAAAGGAGATCAGTCCTGGGTTTTCATTGGAAAGACTGATGTTGAAGCTGAAACTCCAATACTTTGGCCACCTGATGCAAAGAGCTGACTCATTTGACAAGACCCTGATGCTGGAAAAGATTGAAAGCAGGAGGAGAATTGGACTACAGAGGATGAGCTAACTAGATGGCATCACCGACCCAATGGACGTGGGTTTGGGTGGACTCCAGGATTTGGTAATGGACAGGGAGGCCTGGTGTGCTGTGGTTCATGGGGTCGCAAAGAGTTGGACACAACTGAGCAAATGAACTGAACTCAATTTGAATTAAATGATGTACCTTCCACTTATCCCCAGTGCCTAATAGAGTCCTAAAGGGCAAGGACCCAGACATGGCATCACAAACAAGACAGATGTGCTTATGCACCAGCTTTTGTAGAATTTCAAGGGTAGATAATAAGATAAGCGGCAGATAATCAGTGTTGAATTAACTTTCCCAAGTTCATATTGTTAGCACATATCGGGATAGCATTACAAGTCAGCTCATCTGATTGAGACACTACACTTCACCATACCATCCTACCTTTTAGTACAGAACGGGTATAATTTACTCAATCACTCTACTAATTAGAATGTTTCATTGGAATCATTGTGCTCTCAAAATTATTACCTCTCACTACTAAATGATGCAAAAATTCTGAGCTATTGTAGTATTTTTTTTATACTTGGAGGATAATTATTTTGCAATATTGTGTTGATTTCTGCTGTAAAGCAGTGAGTCAATTGTATGTATACATATACCCCCTTCATTTTGAATCCCTCTCCCACTCACCCCCTATCCCATCCCTCTAGGTCATCACAGGGCACTAAGCTGAGCTCCCGGTGTTATACCGAGCTAAGGATTCTTTAGTCTCTAGGCTGGGATAAGTATCGCAGTCTAGTGTTCTATTTGACATTATTTGATATAGAACCCAAGAAGCCATACAGGCCTCTCTAGAGAGTAATTTAATCCCTGTATTCTGTGTTCCCAAGATATCTCCTATGTATACTCTTGGCACAGTTCTTATCATATTGTACAGTTATTCACATTTCTGTTTTCCTCAGCAAAAGAGCTGCTTTTCTAATATTAAGATTTAATAGGGCATATCTTTATCTTAATCTGGACTTTGAAGTCACATAACCACAGCCTGAATATTTGCTCACAGATTAACTTCCCTGTGTTTCAGTTCAGTTCTAAATGAGGATAACAATGCCTTTCACTATGCTGTGGATGAAATAATATATGTTAAGGCCTAAGCAAACTACCTAATAACATGTAATTAATTAAGTTAGAATAATTGCTGCTATATTTTTTGGCACACTGTATTGGAAACATATAATGAACATCTTGACACATGAATAGTAATAGCTGAAGTGTTAACACCAAATGCCACACACAAATCTAAGCATTCAACGTGAATTGATTCATTTAATCCCTACAGCAAACCTAGACATTGCAACTGTTATGGAAGTTTTCAACATGACTAAACTGAGACCATGAGTGATCACATAACTTGTCCAAGGTTTACATAGCCTTTACATGGCTAAGCAAGTGTTGCCTCCCCAGATGGAGGAACGAATAAACCTCCTTCCTTTTTAACATGGCTCCTAAAATTTAAAAAGGATAAAACATATCAAAAAAAGCAAACAAAACAGAAAGAAATTCATTGATATCATTCATCCACAAATGAGGTTAAAAAAAAAAAAGAGCTGCTTCTCTCAATGATACATTCTTTTACCAAGTTCTATGCCTGCTATGTGGTAATCCTAATGAACTATTGGGTGAATGAGTGACTGTTTATAATTCATACATACAGCTAATTCTTTTTTACATTATCTTGAATAATAATTATAAACAACAACAGCAGCAACAACAAAATCAAACCATCTGCCAAAGGGTGTGATTATGTGTCATGAGGTGACAATAGCATGTGGGTTGAGAAGAGAATGAAAACGCAGTAACAGAAAGATAACAATAAATACATCTATCCTGCCCCTGTGAGTATTTGTCTTATTTCCAGATCTGACACTTTGTTCTAGATAGAGTAATACCCAGGATATTACTTAAACAATTATCCAGAATGTCCAGGCCAAGCACTCAGCATCATTAGTGTACTGTGGAAGAAAAATGGTGAAATATTTTTCAGAGTTTTTATATAATTGTAACTTTTAGTAATAGTAAATATTATTTAACATAAAACCTCAATATAGTTACATTTTTCCAATAGTGGCAGTCGTTTGAAAATTGTCTATTATTTCTGAGCCAAGAAAACAAAGAATGATGAATTTTATCTATTCTTCTCTCCATATTATGAATTTTGTTAAGATTATTAACAGAATCTATGTCTGAGCACACATTCAAACTGTGTGAGCATTAGGAACTGTCAGGACCCAAATCTCCTACTTGTTAGAAATCAACATTCAGGGCAGGAACTTTCTAAGCTTCTGTAAGAGATACAGACAAAAAATAATGTTTATGCCACTAAGACATAAAAGAGTATCATGCACTGATTATATTGCTATTTCCAGTATGCAGACAATTTTTCTGCTAGTGTTTTTATTCTAAATGATTAAGAAAATATTAATACATTTTACTTTAGACTCTGAAACCTCTGTTTATCTGGAATCTAAGCAGCTCAATCTTTATTGTCAATAAATATTCCTTGTCCAATTTCCTCAGACTAAAATTTTTAGGACATAGTTTTGTTTTGTTTTTTCTCTCAATTTATTTATTGACAGTTTCCTTTCATGAGCAGAGTGAAAAGGTATGTTCCATTTATGCTTTGTTCCTATCATTCACTGCAAGGATCATATAAAAAGTAAAATTCTAATTCATAATCAGCCTCACCTGGATAGCCTTTTAGTCTGATGGTCTACAGGCTGAGCTGTAAATACATGTGACTTCTGATTTGAAATAAAACTGAGCAACATTGTGACTAAGCATTTTCAAAGTTTCAAAGACCCTGGCTTAGTTTAAAAGCTATTTTCACTTTGACGTGCCATCAAATTAGCAAACAAATTGGTGTCAAGGATGTATGCAAGATACAAATAAGATAGAAGTGAGTGAACATAATTATCATTGTCTCTCTCTTCTGGGTGAAGGTTTGCTACCCTCAGGTCATTGCAGCTCTTGTAATGTTGGCAGCTTAACAGGTCAAAGGTGTTCAGAGCCATGGTCTTGCCACCTTTCATTACATTAGACAGTGAAAGATACTAAGTCAGTCCTCAAGTCTAACTACTGCCATATAAGACCACTTCTTGAAGCATCCCTGGGATATATGTCTATTATCTGTTTCTTTCCCTACCATTAGACCTAGAGTAAACCGGGTCACAGGCAACACTATGCCAGTGGTCTACATCTTGTCCAGGTCATGTAAGGATTTATCATCTTAACCAACTATATATAAATAATTCTGTGATCAGGAGAGTCAGTCTATTTTCCCTGAAATATTTAAAGGAAAGTGTGATTTCACAATGAGGTACAGAGAAAAGTATATGGGATACAAATCAGAAGACAATTCTGCTCCTTGCTAACCATGTATTTTTGACAAGTTAATTAGCCTGTCAGAGCAGCAGGTTTTTCTACAATGGGAATAACCATAAAATCTATTCTATATTTTGGGTTTCTGGGAAGGATATCATCACTAGCATGGACAGGGAGGCCTGGTGTGCTGCGATTCATGGGGTCGCAAAGAGTCAGACACAACTGAGCTACTGAACTGAACTGAACTGAGCATAAATGAAGCATTTTAAAAATTCTAATGTTTTATTTATGTTAGATTGTTATTATTTTAGTGAAAGTAAATAGCTAAGTTCAAGACATAAGTATTATTTCTTTTTCTAAGATTACAAAGGAAGTTTAACAAGATTCCCAGGTTCAGTGCATATTGCCATACATATCCATTCTTAATCTGTCCCCATCTTTTTAAATAAAGAGACTTGATTTTTTAGCACAATTTAAAATTTACAGAAAGCTTGAGAAGGAAGTACAGAAATTCCCATGTAGTCTCTCTTCTCCCTTCCAAAGTTCCCTTTAGTATTCATGTCTTACACTGGTGTGGTATGTTTGTTACAACTGATGAATCATTGTGTTTGTGTTAGTCACTCAGTCGTGTCCAACTCTTTGCGACCCCATGGACTGTAGCCTACCAGGCTCCTTGGTCCATAGGATTTTTCAGGCAAGCATACTGGAGTGGGTTGCCATTTCCTTCTCCAGTAGATCTTCCCAACCCAGGGACTGAACCCAGGTCTCCCACATTGTAGGCAGACGCTTTACCATCTGAGCCACAAGGGAAGCCCCTATGAATCATTACTGGTATATTATTATTAACTAAAGTCTATAGTTTATTTTTGGTTTCATTCATTTGTTTATAATTCTTTGGGTTTTACCAAATGCATAATTTAATGTATCTAACATTACAATATTATACAGAATGATTTAATTAGTCTAAAAATCTGTATGACACATATTTGTTCCTCCATTGCTCAACTCCATAACAACCACTAATTCTTTTCTGTGTCTATAGTTTTGATCTTTCCAGGATGTCTTATAGATGCAGTCATCTGTGTGTAGCTCCTTTAGACTGACCTCTATTTGGATAAATGAAATGTGGAGGTACCACATTTCATTTATCCATTCATCTATTGAAGGCTATCAACATATTTGTTCCTCCATTGCTCAACTCCATAACAACCACTAATTCTTTTCTGTGTCTATAGTTTTGATCTTTCCAGGATGTCTTATAGATGCAGTCATCTGTGGGTAGCTCCTTTAGACTGACCTCTATTTGGATAAATGAAATGTGGAGGTACCACATTTCATTTATCCATTCATCTATTGAAGGCTATCTAGGTTGTTTCCAAATTTGGCCAACTTTGGATAGAGCAATAAGCAATCATGTTTGAGCCTTTATATGAATATAAGTTTTCAACTCATTCAAGTAAATGCCTAAGAGCATAATTATTTTATCGTATAGGAAGACTAGGTTTAGCTTTATTATGAACCGCTGAACTGTCTTTTCAATAAAGTGGCTGTATCATTTCAGATTTATATTAGCAATAACTGACAGTTGCTTTTATCTCACAACTTTGGCAACATTGGTGTTGTCAGTGTTTTAGATCTTGGCCATTCTAATAGATGTGTAGAGGTATCTTGCTGTTATTTTATAATTTTCCAATGACATGACATTGAGCATTTCATATGCTTATTTGCCAGGTGTTTATCTAGTTGGAAGATGTCTGTTCAGAACTTAGTGAAATTTTTAATGAGGTTTTTCTTTTTCTTATTGTTGAATTTTAAACATTATTTTCTCTTTTTGAAATGAGACTTTTACCAGATATATATGATAAAGATGTTTCAGATAAAGATACTTTATCAGATGAAAATAGATATTCTTCCCAGGCTTTGTCTCCTTTCCTCATTCTCCTACCAGTGTCTCTCATCAGTTCAGTTCAGTTCAGTCACTCAGTTGTGTCCAACTCTTTGTGACCCTATGGATTGCAGCAGGCCAGGCCTGCCTGTCTATCACCATCTCCTGGAGTTTATTCAAACTCATGTCCATTGAGTCGGTGATGCCATCCAACCATCTCATCCTCTGTTGTCCCCTTCGCCTCCCACCTTCAATCTTTCATAGAAGTGTCTTTCATAGGTTTTTATTTCAGTTTTTATTCCCAGTATTTACTGAGAAATAATTGACATGAATCACTGTGTTAGTTTAAGTACAGCATGATGATTTGATTTACATGTATTGTGAAATGATTACCACAATAGGTTTAGTTAATATCCTTCTCATAGGCAAAATAAAAAGCAACGAAAGAATAAAAGGAAAAATTTTCTCCTTGTGATAAGAATTATAGGGTTTACTCTCTTAACAATTTTCCTATCCCATACAGCTGTGTTAGCTATAGCCATTGTGTTGTACATAAGCTCCCTAGTACTTTATTTTGCAAAATGGAAGTTTGCACCTTTTGTCCTAATTTCTCTATTACTCCACCCCTACTCTCCACCTCTGGTAACTGCAAGTCTGATATATTTTTCTATGAACATTTGTATTTTTTTTTTAATTTTTGTTTTTCAGATTCCACATTTAAGTGACATCATGCAATATTTGTTCTTTCTCTAAACTTATTTCCCTTAGCATAATGCCGTTAAGGTCCATCCATGTTGTCACAAGTGGTGAAGTTTCCTCTTTTTATAGCTGGATAATACTTAATGTTTATTTTTATACCACAACTTCTTTATTCATTTATCTATCAATGGACACTTAGGTTGTTTTCAAGTCTTAACTACTGTAAATAATCCTGCTTTGAATATGAGGGTGCAGATACCTTTTCAAGTCAGTGTTTTCAGTTCCCATGAGTCTATTGTGAGAAGTGATATTGCTAGATTATATTGTAGCCCAATTTTTTTTTTTTTTGAGGATCTTTCATACTGTGTTCCATAGTGTCCAGACCAATGTACAATCCCATCAACAGTGCAAAAGTGTTCCCATTTCTCTACATACACATTTAGAAGTTATCTACTGTGTTTTTGATAAGAGCCATTCTAACAGGCATAAGGTTATATCTTTTTGTGATTTTAATTTGCATTCCCTTAATGACTAGGCCCTAGTGGCTCAGATGGTAAAGCATCTGCCTGTAATGCGGGAGACCTGGGTTCAATCCCTGGGTCAGGAAGATCTCCTGGAGAAGGGAAATGGCAACCCTCACCAGTACCTTTGCCTGGAAAATCCCACAGATGGAGAAGCCTGGTAGGCTACAGTCCATCGAGTTGCAAAGAGTCAGACATGATTGAGTGACTTCACTTCCACTTCCACAATGGCTAGTCATGTTGATCATCTTTTCACCTCTTTATTAACCTTTTGTATATCTTCTTTGAAGAAATGTCTATTCAGGTTCTTTGCCCACTTTTAAATTGGGTTCCTTTTGTTCTTCTTTTTTTTTTTTTTTTTTGCTATTGAGTTGTATAAGTTCTTTATGTATTTTAGATATTAATCCCTTATCAGATAGATGGTTTGCAAAGATTTTTATTTTCTCATTTCTTGACTAGTCTCTTCAGTTGGCTGATGGTTTCCATTGCCATGCAGAAGCTTTTAGCTTTATGTAGTCCCACTTGTTTTTTATTTTGTTGCATATTTCTAGATGTTGTATTTTAAAAGGTATTGCCAATGCCTAGGTCAAGAAACTTTATCCCTGTTTTCTTCCAGGAGTTTCATGGTTTCAGGCCTTACATTTAAGCCTTTACTCCATTTGGGGTTGAGTTTTGCAGGTGGTATAAGATACAGATCGAGTTTTATTATTTGCGTGTTAATATCCAATTATCCGAGCACTATTTATTGAAAAAACTGTCTTTTCTTCATTGAGTATTCTTGACTTTCTTGTCAAATATTCAGTTCAGTCACTCAGTTGTGTCCAACTCTTTGGGAACCCAGGGACTGCAGCAAGCCATGCTCCCTGTCCACCAACTAGTGTTAATATCCAATTATCCGAGCACTATTTATTGAAAAAACTGTCTTTTCTTCATTGAGTATTCTTGACTTTCTTGTCAAATATTCAGTTCAGTCACTCAGTTGTGTCCAACTCTTTGGGAACCCAGGGACTGCAGCAAGCCATGCTCCCTGTCCACCAACTCCAGAGCTTGCTCAAACTCATGTCCATTGAGTTGGTGATAACATCCAACCTTCTCATCCTCTGTCATCCCCTTCTCCTCCCACCTTCAATCCTTCCCAGCATCAGGGTCTTTTCTAATGAGTCAGTTCTTCACATCAGGTGACCAAATTATTGGAGCTTCAGCATCAGTCCTTCCAATGAATATTCAGGACTGATTTCCTTTAGGATGGACTGATTTGATCTCCTTATAAATGATCCTAATACTACTCCTATTCAATAAAGTACCAGAAGTTTTAGCTAGAGAAATAAGGCATAGAGATCTTAGTTCCCCAACTAGGTTTTGAACCTGCAACCCCTGCCTTATAAGTGCAGTATCTTAACCACTGGACTGCCAGGGAAGTCTCTCAAATATTAGTGGGCCCATAGTGCTTGGCTTCATTTCTGGCCCTTGATTTTGTTCATTGGCCTACTCATTTGTTATTATGCCAGCCTCACACTTTTCTGATGATTACAAATTTGTAATGGAGTTTGAAATCAGGAAGTATCTCTTTTTTTTTTTTTTTTTTTTTCAGGATTTCTTTAGCTACTTGGGGGTCCAAATTAATTTTAGTAATAATTTTTATACTTTAAAGATGCAATTGGACTCCTGATAAGGATTGTATTAAATCTATAGGTTTTTTTGTAATATTAACATTTTAACAATATTGATTTTTCTAATCTGTGAATATAGGAATATCTTTCCATTGATTAGTTACTTTTATCAGTGTCTTATAGTTTTAAGATATCTTCCACCTTCTTAGTTAGATTTATTCCTAAGTATTTTATTGGTTTTGATCCTGTTGTAAATAGGATTGATTCTTTATTTCTGTTTCATAAAATTGTTAGTTTGCAAAAACTCCAGGTTTTTGTTTGGTTAATCTTGTATATGGTAGCTTTACTGAATCCATTGATTAGATTTAACAGTTTTCTAGTATTCTTTTGAATTTTCTATGTATAAAATCACATCATCTTCAAACAGAGAAAGTTTTACTTCTTCCTATTTAAGTCTAATTTTTTTTGTTTCTGTTTCTTGCCTGATTGCTCTAGCTAGAACTTCTAGTACTTCATTGAATAGGTGTGGGAATAGTGGACACACCTATTTCCTTACCTTAGAGGGAAAGCTTTTTAACCTTTCACCATTAA
Organism: Cephalophus harveyi; assembly: GCA_006410635.1. NCBI lineage: Eukaryota > Metazoa > Chordata > Mammalia > Artiodactyla > Bovidae > Cephalophus > Cephalophus harveyi. Next base: position 726,640 of record SJYT01063596.1, read on the forward strand.
GTGTGATGTTAGCTCTAACATATATAGCTTATAATATGTTAAAAGTGTTCCTTCTGTGCCTAATTTATAAAGAGCTTCTTTTTTATAATGAATAAATATTGGCAAATGCTTTCTCTACAATTATTGATACAATTATATGTTCTTTAATTTTATATTAATATGATATATCACAGCAATTGGTGTATTTTGAACCATCCTTGCATCCCAGAAGTCAGTATGATTTGATCATGATGAATGTTCATTTTAATGTGCTGCTGAAGAGAGTTTTCTAGTCTTTTGTTAAGAAACTTTGCATCTGTATTAATCAGGGATTTTGGCCTGTATTTTTCTTTTCTTCAAGTGTCATCATCTTGTTTTGATATAGGATAACACTGTTCTCATAAAATGAATTTGGGAGTATTCTTCCCTCTTTGATTTTTTAATAAGAGTTTGAGAAGGATTAGTGTTCTTTCTTTTTAAAATGCTTTGTAAAATTCACCAGTGAAACCATCTGGTCCTAGACTTATCTTTTGGGGAAGATTTTTGATTATTGATTCAGTCTCCTTACAAATAATTGGTCTTTTTAGATTTTTCTCTTTTTCATGATTCTGTATTACTAAGTTGTATGTTTCCAAGGATTTTTCCATTTCTTCTGGTTGTCCAGTGTATTGACATATATTTGTTCATAGCTGCCTCTTATGATCCTTTGGATTTCTATATTATCAGTTGTAATATCTCTCTTTTTTGCCAGATTTATTGTAGCTTTTGTGTACCATTTAGCAATGTGAAAGGTGTAAGGCTGTACTATTATTTTTATTACATTTTTGCCTTTTTGTTGTTTATATAACTAATGAACACTTTGTGTGTGTGTCTCTAACTCCATTGAACCTCTGAGCTTCGAGGCTTTTATTGAATGATGTTATATAGTGTGGAAATTTTTAGGAACAAGTAAGATACATACATTGTAAAAGACCCATAAGTTTGTGTACATTAAAGGATGATGTCAAGCTGATGCTATCTATTGCATACATGATTTTGCAATTTGTTGTTGTTCAGCTACTCAATTGTGTCTCAGTCTTTGTGATCTTATGGACTGCAGCATGCAAGGCTTCCCTATCCTTCACTATCTCCCGAGTTTGCTCAAAATCATGTCCATTGAATATAGGATTCCAAGCAACCTCTGTTGCCCTCTTCTCTTCCTGCCCTCAATCTTTCCCAGCATCAAAGTCTTCTCCAAAGAGTTAGCTCTTTGCGTGAGGTGGACAGAATATTGGAACTACACCTTTAGTATCAGTTCTTCCAAATAAAATAATGATTTTATATTTGAATAAGAATCAGTTAAGGTCAGTCGCTCATTCGTGTCCGACTCTCTGCGACTCCATGAATCCCAGCACGTCAGGCCTCCCTCAGTTCACTTCAGTTGCTCAGTCTTGTCC